>CAEFZY010073380.1:0-49277 GCA_903066815.1 Brachyrhaphis roseni | reverse complement strand
CCCCCCCCCCCCCACACACACACACACACATATATATATATATATATATATATATATATATATATATATATATATATTCCTTTGAGGTGGGTTGTGGTCTAAGAAACAAATTCAAATGATTGACTTGAAATGCGTTTGAATAAATAAAGATATATATAAATAACTTTTGAAACTCTTAACTCACTTTAAGAAAAATGGGGTATTTTTTTTTGTCATTTTCTTTTACCGTACCGCCCCTTCCCTTTATTCCTCTCCCCCCATTACCTCTTCCCCAAAACCCATCAGCTCAGCATAAGCCCCTCTCCAGCATGGTGCCAAAGAGTTCAGTGATGCCAAGCTGAGTCCCTTAATAACCCCACGGCTCTCCAGCCTGTTCCCAGCGCCTGCCCTGCTGAGAATGACAACTAATGTGACGGTGGGCCCCGCAGAGACTTCCTGTAAGACTGAAGGAGGTGCGACTGGTCAGATGTTGGCTCTCTGTCCTGCATGTGGTGAGGAGAGTCGCATTAAAAAGACTGTGGAGTCTCTCAGAGTCACAGGGCCCAAAGCTCTGTGAAAAGGAGCAACAGACAAAGCTGGATTTTTCCACAATAAGAAGGCAGAAGAATAAGGCATTAAATGCAAATAACATTAGAATTGAGAGTCCTTTTGAAATGTGTTTGAATGTTTTGGATAATGGCTCTTCAATATTGGCTACCACACCTGAAATTATAATCTAGATGAATAAAGCGCAGTTGTTGGCTTTGGAGAATGTCTGATTTTCAGTTGTACACTTTTGAGTCAGCACTTTATCACTTTCTGAAACCAAAGATATGTTGTTCAAGGTACAGTGTGAAAGTTTTCCAAAAATATGGAGGTTTTTTTTTTGTATATATGGTATATTTGTTAAAACTGCCACCAAGTTGTGACAGTATAGTAGGTGACAGATAATCTGGAAAAAAAATCAAGCTCCTCCACCTCATCCTAGTTCTACCGAAGAAATGCACATCTGGTCAAAGACAACCAATCAGAGCCAGGGGGAGGGTCTTAGCGCTGTCAGTCATCGCATATATGAGATTGTTTCTACTGCTAATGGAGAAACAATTTAGCATCGCAAAAAAACATAATAATAATAAATCACATATTTGTCTTACTGTCACTACATAGTGAAAGTTTTAATGAAAATATATATTTTTTTTTTCTACAAAACTTTCAGTTTATCAGTTTTTGCCAAGAATTTAGAGACATCAGTTCAGTTTTTATCGGTTCGTAGCTGCAGCATTGAAATGGGAAGCTGCAAGAGTGTCTATGCAAATCAAACTCTACCTTGCACAAAGTTTACAGAGGCCACGGTCTGTCCTGCTTTTCCAGCCGCTGGTCTTCTTACCCGCTGGTCTCCCAGAAAAGCAGCAGGTCGAGCTGCATGGTGATGGAGGAGGCTGGAGTGCCTTACAGGCTCAGTGGGGGTGGACGAATTCACCTCTCCTCCGCCGAGCCTGATCCGACCCGGGGGCTCAGCATGAGCTAATGCATCTCCCCGGCCCAGAGCGCGATAACTCCTCGCACAAAAACACATAGGCATATGGTCAGTGCACATGCTCCTCCTGAGGCATGCAAACACACAGGCTGGTGTCCTGGCTCTCTCTCACTCTCTCTTGCTTTTTTAAACACTGCTTTAAATCCTTCACTTAACCTTCTGCTTGCATTTCTGAGGTCGATACTCTACATTTGTTTTCCTATAGAGCGCCGAGCGAGAAGAGTAGACTGTCGTTCCAGCTTCTCTCTGGCTTTTGATTCTTATCGGTAAGATGAATTGGAGCGTGCTGCTGTTCACAGACGTTCTCAGTTTAGCTGTGGTGTTGTCGAAATAATTCACCCAAGTGATGAAGTAGATAAAAGAACCCTTTGGTCTCAAGTTTTTTTTTTTTTCTTAAACAGTTTACATGATAAATAAATGTGTATTTTTTAAAAAAACTAAAAAATGAAGAGCACAAGGAGAAAGTACAGAAAAGTAGCTTTGGAAGTGAGTGGAAAGAAATTTGCTGAGACCTCTGGTGAAGCAGAGTTTTTTAAAAAAAAAATTTTTTTAAATTTCGGTATCTTAATTTCATGCTGATAGTTTTGGAAAGATTCAACCTTGAATTTGGTTCCAATCTCATTAGTGGCACAATTACTGCTGCCCCTAAAAAGAAACCTTTATCAAATAAATGCAGCTGAACCAAATCTTAAATGTTGCTTTAATTTTGTTTTCCAGCCACATAGTGCCATTTTGAAGCACAATCAAGCAACTATGTTACCTTCAGATGTTATAAAAACGCTGTATATATCAAATACATCTTAAAGGAAATTAATGCCTTCAAATTGGACCTCTGTCTCTTTAAGAAACTCACAACATCGCTCCTCTATTAACCCTTAAACAACATTTTTACCAGCGTTGCTCTGAGAAGGCGCTCACATAATGAGCTCAGCAGATGTGCAGTTCCACAAAGTCTTTGCTAATTGCAGCTGGCTAGTCTGAAGGAGTTGAGCGGGGAGGGGGAGGGCTGCTCTGTTATGCAGAAGCTCGTAAGCTTAGAAACTGAAGCTCTGAGGAGGAACTGAGCCTCGAAGGCGGAGCTATAATAACAATATTAATAATAATAATAATAATAATATTAATAATAACATTTTATGTCTGATCATAAATAGGAACATAAGTGGAGCTTTCATGCTTTGGTCAGATGAGGCTAAGCTTGAGTCTGCAAACACAATGCTCTACACGGGTTTTCAGGGTTTTTTTTGTCTGTATGATGAAGAATTTCATACCTGTAATTTTAAACATTAGATGTTACCGTGCCCCTTCCGATTTCTCTTTCCAGGCAGAAACTTCTTCTTTCAGGCACAATTGCATGGCCTCAGTGGCATTTTGCATATCTTTTATTAAGGCCAATAAAACAGAAGCAGTCTTCTTGGTCTCTTAATGCCAGGCGTCTCTTCGGTCCGGCAAGGAATTACAGCGGCAACAAACTTATATTTTCGATGACTCTGTAAGACAGCAGCCGTTTTTTTTCTTCTTCGTTTTTCTTTTTTTGCATTTAGGTTTCTGTACATATCTCTTTGTGGCCAGGCTTCTTTGCTCAGCACCTTCTAAATGTTATGTCTCAGAGAGTCAGCTTTCACAGTGAATCCAGCTTCTCTCAGTTATCCCTTGTTAGGTCATTCAAGTGGAGCCCGGCTTATAATGCAATATTTCAGACAGAGCCCGAGGGCAGCCATGCTCTGGAGTCTGCTCACTGTTGCATGATGATGGGAGAACTCAAACAGCAGAGGAGAATAATAAAAGTGGCTAATGGATGGATGGAGGATGGACAGATACTGCCCCCTACTGACAGCAGTGGATGTTTTCCCTTCCACTTAATAAACTGAGCTTACAGAGAAAGCACTGGGACTTTTTGGTGCTGTGAATTTAGTCCTCAGCTTACAAGAACATTTAATTCTACCAGCTTTATATATATAAGATACATTTAAAAATGTACTGTTTAAAAAAAAAAACTTGTACAAAATCCATATAGGTTATTATATGAGATGTGATTCTGCTTTTAGTTGTGAACCATGATAATGTTGGACATAAAAATGTTGGTGCACATCAATCAAGATGGTAAAGGGTCTGCATTTGTGTAGCTTTTTATCAAGTCTGAGGACTCCAAAGCGTTTTACAATATAATCTGTTACTCACGCATTCATACTCTGATGGTGGTTAGCCCTGCATGGGGCAGACTGACTGTTTTTATTCAGTTGAAATATCTTCTACAAGGAAACAACCGCTAAGATAGACGAAGCATGTTTTCAAACCATCAACACACCCCCTTGCTCCCTGGTCCACTGTTTGTGCGCTATTTATTTATTTATTTTTTTCAATGTTTTTGAGGGTTGCAAACTATAACAAAAGACGGCAGGATGTCAATAGTTTGACATTGGGGTTTCATTTCCCCAAAAGTGCGTTTTCACTATAGAACTATTTTCAGTCTATTCAGGAATCTTAAAGGGAAAGTTATGGATTCTGGAAATGGGGACCTGCTAAAATATTAAAAGTCGTCAATATCCTACCTGGAGAAAACTCTTGGCATTTTGATATAGCAAAACGCCATATTTAAAACATCAGGTTCTCTGTACATAGCCGTTCAGTGCATATGGATTATAGATTTGTAACATGGAGTTCAGACAAACTGCTATGATGTTTTGAGGATTAAAGCCGCATTAAGACAGTGGAATCCATTTTGATCTGGTCCTTTCTTGGACTAGCTGTGCGCTTCGCCCCCAAGGACCAATTAATCTGAATCTTACCAATGGAGGGATAGAAAGAGAGTTAGTCAATGCAGGCTAGATATTACATGAGAGATGTACATTTTTGAAATGATCTCTATTCAAAACTATTCATTTAAACCTTTCATTTATAAACCTGAGAAAAGTGAAACTTTGGTTTTTAACAGCTAGCTAAAGCTGTTTCTTGTTTTTCTTTGTTTTTCAAGGTTTTAAATGTTTTCAGTCATGTCAGAAAAGTGGATGAATGAACGGATGAATTCTGATAAACATGTTCTCATGTTTCTAGATACAGTCTGCGTCTTCATACGTGCCTAAACCAAAATGTTAAATCTTAAGTTTTAGATTTGAATCATCAATTTTTAGATTATAATGAAGTATCTGAAACTGTTTTTTTTTGTTTTTTTTATGGTAAATGTCAATTTACCATTAACAAAAAATGAAAAGAAAAAAAAAAGGGCTTGTCACAAATTCCACTTGGGGTCAGTGTTCTCCTTGGGGGAAGAAAAGGGGGCTTTGAATTTGCAGGCAAAAAGTCTTTAATCTGCTTAATCAAATCTTTAAAAATGCCTTGTCTTCCAGGAAGTAGGTCCTAGGTTTGAATCCTTGCCTGAAATCTCTCTGCATGGGGTTAACGTGTTCTATTCAAAACTATTCATTTAAACTCATGCCTGAGTTCTCTCCCTGTACGTCCTCTCACCTTTCCAAAGGAAAGCTTTATGGGTGTATTTGTCCCTCCAAGCCACAGGTGTCAAACTCCAGTCCTCAAGGGCCGCTGTCCTGCAGTTTTTAGATGTGCCACAGGTACAAAACACTGGAATGAAATGGCTTAATTACCTCCTCCTTGTGTAGATAAGTTCTCCAGAGCCTTGCTAATGACCTAATTATTCTATCCAGGTATGATGCAGCAGAGGCTCATCTAAAAGTTGCAGGACAGCGGCCCTTGAGGACTGGAGTTTGACACACCTGCTAAGCTGCCCATAGGTCTGAGAGTGTGCATGCATTGTTTTTTGTCCATTGTGTTGCCCAGTGATGGAGTGGAAACTTGTGCAAAGTGTACCCGGCCTCGCACTAAAATATACACCAGCCCCGTAGCGACCGTGCGAGGGTAAGCAGGAAAACAAAATGGATGGATAGATTCAACAACCCCAGCTTGAACCTTCTTCTACAGAATGTATTATTCTGCTCATGTAGTCGACATAACTTCTACATGAGAAGCGAAAGACATGTAATGACTTGTGCTTGAATTGATTTACGTTTGTGGCGCACCACTCTGTCATATTTAATAACTGTTGGTGCAGCTCACCCGAAAAGCAGCTTTATATCGCAGCTGATTCACATGCTGGTGAGGAAAGTTTTGGTTTTGCCTTCGAGGTGGAAACACGGCTCCAATAACCATGCAAATAGGACCGTGCCCATCCGGGACGGGAAGGAACCTGCAGAATCTGCAGCAGTTCTCTCCTGATTGCGCTGGCCGTGAGCCCTCAACGGACCCGCAGTGACAATTTTTGGATGATGGAAATTCCCTCCTGTGTATTTTGTGCCGCACACACAGAACCTCATCGGCAGCCAAAAGCTGGGGAGCTCCCGGCAGCAGCGCGGGCTGCAGAGACACCATCTGGTGTTTTAAGACCTCGCCTTGATATTTCAAATTAGACCGGCCTGAGTTACATTACCATGACACCACAGCGAGCTCTTGTGGCCTGTGTCTTGTGGCGTGTCCTCTCATCGGTGCTTCATGTTTGGCTCACTTTAAACAGCCACTAACACACAACGACACCAACATTGCTTTGGCAACCGCACACAGACACACTCGACGCAGTCCGCCCACACCCACAGGATGGTCTCTTTCCCAGTGGCTGATGATTTCCTGGAAGCCTGTGTAGAGTGGAACAGAACTTAACTGGACAGCAGGGAGACATAGGAAGCATTATGGTGGCGTTGTACTTCCTGCTGCTGCAGTGTAGCTCCAGCAGCAACGTCCAGGAGGTGGCACAAAAACACAAGCAAGCAGTCACGTTTTGACAGGCCTGGATGATGGGCTTTCCTTCACAATGTAGCTGTCAGCTGCTATCCTCCCCATGCAGTGAATCGTGTTGTTTTTCTGTTTTGTTTTTTGCGTTCAGAAGCTCCAACACTTGTTTTCTTTTCTAGCAAACATATTTTAGATAAAATATGGAACCCTGCCGAAACCTTGACCGACACAAGGCAGTGAGAGGTACACAGATCTGCTCTGAATGGCAGCAGAAGTCCCAAGACAAAACACAGACTGCTATTCCTGCTCTGTACAAACAAATGGTTGACGTTTTACAACCAATGGGTTTATCTCACACTAGAAAGCACCATTCTTCATATAAAAAGCGAGTGGAAGTGTCTCTCTGTTCCATATTCTATCTTACTTTAAAAGTTATGGGCAGTAAATAGCCCATCACAGGGTTGATGCAGGTTTCAAGACCTTTTAAGACCATTATGAATGAAATTTAAACGTTGCAATACATTTGGGTTGGTAACAGAAGTGAGCTAGTGGTACCTTTTTGGTTGTTTTCATTTAGTTTCCACCTAGATTACTCTGTCCCAGAGCCTGAAAGGAGATACTTTTTAACTTTGACCATCTTAAAACAACTCTGAACTCGAAACATCATAGAACATCATGTTTGCACTACGTGATCATTTCTAAAGAATTTGATGATTTTTTGCAAATAATCCTTAGGAACATTATTAGTGGTGCACTACTTTCAATAATCTTTCGTTGTTATACACTGTGCAGGGAACTGTAGAGGGAAAGGCAATAGAAAAATTGTAATACAATTGCAACTGCTTACACTTGTGTAATATTATTTGTATTTATTTCTTTACAGATTTTGCAAATAAGTCCAAAACGTTAAGTCAGTGTGGTGTAATTCCATCTTGCTTAAATTCAGATATTGCCCTGATGACAAAATACCTTGAAAATGTTCCTGTTTAATCTAAAACTACACAATTACCAGCTTCAGGTTTAACCTGTCTAAGTGTTTACAATTCTGAACTTGAGATGGTTAATAAAATAATAATGTTGCAAATCAAGCAATAGCTGTCGATACAACAGGATGTCCTTTCACCTTTGCACCTGTGACCCATGATAATAGCTCATACCTTAATTTATCAGACAAAGTCACATGCTAACAGTAACTACATACCACCGACAGTCTTCACTTTAACAAGACATATATGGCTAGATCTCAATTCACGCTATACTATCATACCTTCCCATATTTGTGGGTATTTTTTTTTTTATCTTATCCAATTTATGAATTATATTCTTTTTAATAGTTTATTCTAAACAAAACACATTGCTTACCACTCAAAGAAAACACACTTTATCACCATTTTCTCTTTCTCAACCATGGAGAAAAGTGAAATCAACAGAGAAATGTAAGTTTTAAGTTTAAAATATAGTCATCACAGCACCGTTGAATCCTGCTGGCCTTCACTGACGGAGAGTGGCGGGCCGGAAAGGAGAGCTCTTTTCCGAGCAATTGCAATCCACCCCGCGCAGTGTTATGCATAGAATCCTAAAACTGCTACAGCTCCATCACTCAGCCGAGGAAATAGCGGGGGCACGGCGTCTCCACGCGGAACGCAGCGGAGTCGTCGGCACACGGAGAGAGATTTACACCGGTCGCGCCCAAGGCCGCGACAGTTATAGATCCCTTTACCTTTCAAGAGCAATTTCACCGCAAATGGGATTAAAACTAATGGCATTTGACACCACCGAGTTCTGCACATTGAATCCATCGGGTTTTATCACGCTGACATTTCAAAAGGTTGGCCAGTGTGTGCGGCGGAGCGGTCACGGATGTGGCGCTGGGTGACATATAGAGGTCCTCGGGGACTCGGGCTTTTACAGCCAGCTCTGGAAAAGCCTCACCCTTCCCTCCCCTCCCTATCACCACCTTCTAACCATGCGTGCCATCCAACCAGTTCCATTACAGCAACTTTTATAGACACTAAACCCTAGAAGACTACACATCATAACACTCTACTGCACGCCTTCTTCAAGTTTGCAGATGGGAAGTGTTGGTTTTGGTTTCCTTACCTCCCAGGTCAGGATGGCCTGACACGAAATTGCAGCAGAAATGAAAGCTGTCCCTCCTCAGTCGCAACACAGAGCTCGTTATCTTGGTTGTACTCTGCCCGTGTGATCTGTTTACTCCGTACAGGTCAATTAAAGCCTGAGAATCCTTCCTCTTTGGTGTTTGGTTTCAATTTGTGTAAACAAGACCCTTCAAGGTCAGTAAATGAAAGCGCTGTGTTTGGAATGTGAATAGAGTTTGTTGCCGCAGGGATCCATCGCTTTTAAAAATGTGCTCATTCAGTAGCCGAGAACAGCACTTGACCTGAATAACAAATTTAGAGTTGCCTTCTTTGATAGTAGGACTGAATGTGCTCTGCCTTTTTTTTTTTTGTTCCATCTGAATTGTTTGTGTATCCACATCGGTTTTACAAGGCTATAATCCCTTCTCAATTTGTGCTTTTACATCAGGTCTTTGAAATCACTTAGCTTCAAACATAACTCTGCATTTAACCTCTGTGAGGCAAATACTTTTTCTTCTTTGTGCAAATTTCCTCGATTTGAATGCAAACAGTGCCTCGCAAAAGTGCTCATTCACATTATGTAATGTGAAAATGAATGTTAGTTGTATTTCGTGAGGACTCTTCAGTGATAAAAGGCTTCGTTGAGACGTGGATAGGAAATAACGGATGTTTCTTTTGTGCATTTACAGTTAGTTCCATTAACTATAGTACTCCTAAATAAAATGCAGTTCAAAAAAACAGATTTCCTCCACCTGGATGGGCTTTATGCTGCATTTGGAGGTCCAAGGTCAGAGCTGCAGATGATCTCTCACTCAGGCTGAGCCATCGAAGGCGGTTGGTCAGCAACTTTAACTGCAATTGGCAAGCCTATGACAATGTCTTTTTCTCCACTTGTTGTGTTCAAACACTGAAGAAATATCTTCACATATATGCATTGTACGACATTATGGTATGTTTATAAGCTACAAGCCGCCAGAGGTGTTAGTAAGTAGCTAATATCAACACTCGCTACCAAAACTCTCCCTGTCAGAATTCAGACTTCTAGGGGCAGTCTTACTTTTCTGATAGGAAACTTAGAAATTCAACATTTAGAGTGCAGGAGTCAAAGCCCAGTAAATGCCCTGCAGCTTTTAGATGTGCCTCTGCTGCATCACACCTGAATAGAATAATCAGGTCATTAGCAAGGCTCTGGAGAACTTATCTACACAAGGAGGAGGTAATTAAGCCATTTCATTCCAGCGTTTTGTACCTGTGGCACATCTAAAAACTGCAGGACAGCGGCTCTTGAGGATTGGAGTTTGACACCCCTGAGTTAGAGCTTTAGTTTATGAGTTGTCAATATGTTGTGGGAAATCTTAAATGTATGTGTGACATGTAAAAGAAAAAGCTACTGTGCTTTAGCTACTGATTGCCAACATTATGACAACTAGATAAGAAGGTCAGGAAAAAGAGGGAGAGTGAAGTAGGGCGGTTATGCTAGCTTGACTTTGACGACCTTAACATGTAGATGTGCTGCAGAATCTGGTGTGTTTTCACTTTCACATTTATACTATGGGTAAAGCTAAGAGACCACTTGACCTAATATTTATGTTTTTGGAAAGGCAATGAACCCAGAGTATCTAAAGCGAAGCCACATATGAAGAACATGCAAACTCCATGCAGAGAGACCCCACGATCCTGCTGCAAAGCAACACTGCTACAAAACACGCACCACCGTGTAGCTTTTGCAGTTTTACTGTGACAGGTGAGGAAAAGGGTAAGAACTCTGCTATTTAATGAGCTGTAGACTCCAGGCTGCACATGAACCTGTAAGAGCCACACCCTGTGGAATATTTATTTTTTTAACATTGTGGCTAACGTTTAACTGATTGCCTTAATTTGTGAGTTTGTCTTCTCTGAAGCATAAATTACAGGGCGATCATCTTTATGAAGATGTCCATGATGAAACAGGGACAGAAATCACCAGCAGAGATTGAAAACCTAATTAAATTTACATACAGCCTCGAGGCCTCTCTCTCACTCTGATTTCGGCGCTCCCATTCAAGCGTGTAAACAGCACTTTTTTTCCTTTTTTTTCCCAGAAATCATTACTTTGGCACACTAAACACTTTCCGCCTGGAGAACAAAGCGAGTTGGAGGAACGTGAATACATTAGCAACCGAAATGAGATCATAAGCGGGCGTTCGCGGGGCGGCTGTGAAATCACAAGCGCGGATGAAATATCTCGGCTTGTGGAGTGTTCAGCACTGGCAGTTAGCCGCTGTGAATGATTGTACTAATATTTGAAGTTATTAGTTCTGCTACATTTTCCCCGAGAATGAGCAGAGTGGCAGGTCCAGGATGATGTAGTTTATGCTGCTGCTGGGATCTCTCAAGCAGATGGTGCTTCAAAATAAATTCTCAAGTCATGAAAAAGCACTTCAGAACCACTCTGGTGTGTTGAAAGAATTTCGCTTTTACAGTTAAGGCAAGGTTCAGCGCAGCGTACGCTCACTGGAGAAAAATTAATCTGCATAGTCTAAACTTAGGTTTACCCCAAAACGGGCTGCACACCGCATTCATCATTACCATTTCAAGAAGCCTTTTTTTCCTCACACCAGCACAAAAAGCTCTATGCAAAAACACACTTGAACGGTTCTTTGGTTGTGAGATTTGTGTGTTTTGAGACAACCGAATACAGTATTAGCCAGAGGCGTTATCCTCACAGCAATTAAAAGGAGAACATTTCTACAGAAACTTGTCATGGCTGCTTGTTCTGGATAATCCACAGGATTTTATCGTCAGCAGACTCTGTCTTTAGGTTTGGCGGATTGTGCTGAACAAGCAATGTGAGATATATATTTCTCAAGGCTACGAGCAAAATACCCAAATGTCTCTTTAGTGCTTTATTTGTTTTATTCCTATGGTAACAGATATAACACAAATGACCCAATTTGGTTTTCTAGGCTTTAATCCAATGCCAATATCTGAATCTAATTATCTGCAAACACTAAATACTTTCCAATCCGATAGTTAAACAGTTTGTCTTTAATGACTTTGTAGAAGCTAATATAAATACATCATGCCAAGACCCAAATATTGATCTTAATAGAGGGCAGGGTCAGGGACACGTGTCCCTATTGTCCCATTAATAACTTGAATTGCCCTATTAGTGTGATTGATCTGACAACAATATATCAGCCTATTGCTTCCACCCCATGTTCAGAACTGAAGAAGTCCAGTTGCCTTCCTCTTAAGCTCTTCAGGTAACCACTCAGTTACACTGTCATTTACCAGACCTTTCGGTCAGGAGCAGTCAGTTATTAATACACATCAATATTACACAAGCTGCAGAAATGCACAGATGTAACAGCAAGCCGACCAGCGAAATATGAACTTAGTATTTTCATGAGGTGAACCCAAGAGCATCTTAAGGAGTTATTTCTTTTTTAGACTGTTCTCAACAACCTTTATTACTGATTAGTGTTAGCTTTGCTAACTCGTCCTTGCTTCCATCCACCCACTATCTCCCAATGGCCATTTCCTCCATGGGAATCCCAAAGCATAGCCCCACCAGAGTGTCCTGGGTCTTCCTCTGGGTCTTCTCCTGGTGGGACGAGCCTGGAACACCTCACCAGGGAGGCATCAAGGAGGTATCCTGACTGTAAAGTATGCGCACTGCTTTTTTTTAAAATCCATTCCTGCATGAATAGTCCATGTGCACTGGGATCAAGTGTGTGGATTTCAGCATTCAACTGCAACATGTCAGGTATGTTATGCACTTTAGTTCCACGTCTAAGTTTCACTTTAGATGTCAAGCATCTGTCATACCCATACTTCAGACATTTGCGTTTGTATTGTATTGATTTACTTGAGTAGCCCATGAATCATTCCTGTAGCAGTCCCACTCATATTCAGCAGGCGTGGCTTGTGAGCTTATACAGAATAGCGGCTTATGCTACAGTGTTAATGCAAAGCCGATACGCAGTAGTCTAATGGAGAAAAACCCAACTATGATAACAAAGAGCTGTGAATATGGAGAGAAATAAGCAGTCCCAGATTATTAGAGCAAGGAGCCACTTTGAAATCATTCAGAGCCTCATGCGTTTTTCCCTTGCTTAGGATGAAGTCAGTTTGCATGGAGTCTGCTTCGAGTTCCACTCCATAAATTGAGATAAATCTCTTAATAAAGATGTGTAATTGAATCAATACACCTCTAATGTGCTTCTTCTTTTTTTTTTAAGATCACTGCTAAGTGAAAAGAAACTAAATGATTAGCAGGTAGTGGATAAAAGCCCCTTCTGCTGCTCCTGGCAGACTCACAGCGAGGTATCAGCAGAGGCTTTTAAGCCATTTTGCTATTAGTTTGCAAGTGCCATTAAGAAGCTCTACTGAGATTTGCTCTCAATTTGCAATCTGCAAACAAACACGAAAGCACTCGCCGTGCTCGCAATATGCAAGAACACGGCGCGGTCTCGTCGCCTGGCGAGGCCTTTATTGCTCCCTCCTGACTCCGCGCGCTGCAGGCTCTTCGGGGGGATGCATTGACTCGGAAGAGGAGTCCTAATCCCCAAGTAATGACAAGCACTAAATACAGTCCTCTGTGTCATAATGCTGCACAAACACCACACAGCTGTTCAGAGGCGTCACGGCAATGACGGTACTTCAGGCAGACTGCGGAACCATTAGCAGAGGCTCGTCTAGCAGACGTCGACTTCCACCCGACACATTGTGCACGGCTGTCCTCTGTTTTTCATCTAGAAGTTATTATTTTAATTGCTCCTTTAGGGGTTTCTGAGATAAAATAGCATTTTTTTTTTGTCTTGCAGCAGCAACATAGGAGTTGTTTTCTTGCAGAATGCGTTGTAGTAAGCGGGACGGACACCAGGTGGCGGTCTAAGTCTTCCCTCTCCGCTTCCCTCCACACCTACATCTAAAAACGATGATGTAATCCCTTCCAGCCCCAGTTATATCACATGGCACAGACAGGCTCTCTATCCAGGTTTAGATTCCCGGTGATTACTGACACCGCTGTTGGCGTTATCTCCTCCTCTCGTGCTGCTGTTCATTCCTGGCAGCTCGTCTCCTTTAGCCAAATCGACGTCGGTGCTGAGACAAGCACTTCCAGCTGGCCACGGATTCCACCGACGCTAGCTCCTCTGATGGGTTTTAAATATGGCCGTGACCTTAGCGGTAATAAAAAGCCAGTCTCCCACGACTAATCCCATGGTCTGGTCTCACTCACTCTTAACCTTTACCGCCACAAGGCGAGGGAAGTTAGCGGTGAAGATGTGAATAATGTCAACCTCCCTCCCCCCACCGTCAACACCCACGCCTGTAAAAAGAAGAAGAGAGGGGGAAACAAAACAACATCAACAGCTAATAATATTGGCTCAGCAGTGGACAGATTAGAGCAGGAGGAGAGCATCTGCTGCAGGGAGAAAACACTGTGACGGCTTCCTCCCCGGGGAGCGGTGGCTGTAAAAGACAATCAGAAATAGACAGAGCGGTGAAAACGAGGAGGCTTTCTAGAAGAGACAGACGAGCATCGAAACCACAAGTCCCACAGGACTGCCAGGAAAAGGATGTTTTGTTATTTATTATTCCTTCAACAGCGGTGTCAGCCTGTGTAGTCAGTTAATATGTATGCCACTTGTTTTCCCCACTGTACAAAAAAAAACAACTCTTCAAGTCATGCAAATTTGAAGCGAAAGGAACCGAGAGTAAGGGAAGAAAGTGATATGATAGTTTGTTTTAAATAGCCGTGGTAAGTGTGCATGAAACTTGCGTTTCATAAGATACAGTTTGATAAGAATACTAATGTGCATCTACTGCCACACTTTTAACTGTGAGCAACTTGCTTCAGCAGAGGTCGAAGACAGACAAATATTGCTGTTTCAGCTCGACATGGTGTGGAGAAAGAAGACATTGAAGAGGGTGTACAAAAAAAAGCAACAAAACTGGGCGGATGTGGAGAATGTGGTGTCCGAGCTGCAGATAATTCCTTCCACGTGTATTTGCAGCTATCGTCTGCAGCCGGAAATGATCAGTTAGTCAAACTGTGTGTGTGTGGGGGGGGGGATTGAATTGGATTCTGTAAAACCTTGGGACTGTTGATGACACACATCGGTTCATACCAGAAAAAACAACAATAAAAAAAAACAATTGCATAATAATAAATATGCAATTGTATGCAAAAAGAATAATCCGGAATCAGTTAGTAATGGAGTACATGACATTTTACCAAATTATTCCCAACATTTTGTAACTGTAAATTCAAAAATAGTCAAAGATTCAGCAGCTTAAGAGGACATTTTCCTGGTTAAGTGGAAAGGGTAAGCTATGAAAAGTAATAACAGATGCTGAATACATTTGGCATTTTTTTCCCCTGAAAAGCAAAGTCCCTTGCTTGGTGCCCACAGTGGAATTAAAACATCTACATACCCTGAAGAAATGTCACAGTCTGGTCAATCTCATTGATTCTATCAAGAGAATTGAAAGTATTTAAGCAAATTTCATGTGTCAACACTCAATAACAGTCCAAAATAAAATGCTACAGGCTCTAATATTTCACTTTGATAAACTTTTGCAATATGTGGAAGGACGCCTTCTTCAGCACATCCTATTTTTAATGTGTTTATGGTCTGGATTCTGTCGGGGCTTATTCAAACATCAACATGACGTCTCGTGCTCCTTGAAACACTCTTGCACAGTTTAAGCCCAATCAATCCTGATACTGTCATCGGAAGGAAATGAACCTAAATCTGACAAAATACAGCAACCCCAAATCACAACACTAGCTGAACCGTAATCATCCATGCAGCAATTATCCATCTGGAGCATCTTACCTATTTACTTTAATTTTTTTTTGTTAAATTGATACATTTCTTTGGAAAGGTTGTGTATTTATTTACGGGGCATTACCAGTTTTCCTATGCCAAAAAAATATAAGTTGGATTAATTTTCACTAAACAGGCAAGCTTTCCCCACTTCTCTTTATCTCATGGATATTAACAACCATCCATTGTTCTTAGCTATCAAGATATCAAGTTTAATTTGCACTGTTGTAACGTCTAAGTGGCTGCGTGTTTGAAGGGTAAGAAAAAAGAAATCTCCCTCTCTACATCTGCGTCTGTATATCAATGGCTTTCCCTCTCAGTGGGACTCACCACCCACAAAGGTTAATGAGCTTAAACACAGCTCAGAGTTAGCTCATTAAACAGACCACAGAGACTGCAGTCAGGGAGAAGTGAGGGAGGACTGCTGAGCAGCCGAGTAAAGGTGGGCCGGTGACGTCAGCGCTGTTGGAGTCAGTCACCTGCGGCACGGCTAAGTGGGATTTTGTTTGTTTGCCCCGGCGCCTAAACCAAGACATAATGTGTGAAGAAATCATTAATGAGTAGGCACACTAGGAACGGGAGAGAAACAGAGAGTGACTCAGAAGATGTGGTTGCCAGCCTACATTTATCCTCCAACGCTCCTGCAACCCAGTCATTTAAACAGAAGTGGATCCAGCGAAGTGGGGGAGGAAGAAGGTCCGACTTTGTCTCCGGTGTAAACACCTACATAAGGAAGTACGAAGATGAGAGTGAAATAATCAAAGGACGGTTATCTGATTAAGCCAGCTAGGCTTTATTTCTGTGGGTTTCTTTTTTTTTTAAATGCATCCCTCAAAAGAAAAAAAGAATCCATACCTTTTGAACTTTTAAACATGTTTTCAAATTGGACTCTCAGAATTCAATTCATTTCAATAAGATTTCATTTAACAGGCCAGTAGAGAGTAGTGGATAATTGTGAGGTGAAAGGAAAAGAGCACATTGCTTTCTGTTATTGTTTTAAATAAAAATCTGAGTAGTGCGGTGTGTGTTCAAATTAAAATCTGATTAGTGTGGTGTACGTTTGTAATCAGTTCCTTTTACTCTAACTGTAAATAAAATCAAGCATATTCATTTAAAAGTAATCAAAGCCACATTTTAAATAATCTAACTAAAGAAAAAAATATTCTAAGAAAAAATTGAATATTAATTAATGCATTAAACATTGCTCAGGTCAACATCCTCCTTAAATTAAATCATTACCCTTAAGTGTTATTTTTTTATCAGTAACACTGATTATTGCTACAGTATTGATGAGTTCACCATCACACATATCTGTAGCTACATCCAAACATTTTTTTTATATAAATGTTTTGGGCTGTAGAACTTTTGATAATGAGACAAAGATAAAATACCTCTAAATTTAATGCTAATAGACGGGGTGTATTCTAACAGCCCAAAAATAAGGCAGGGTTTCCCCCAGTGTCTTATAAGCCTGGAGGGCCACCAGGCTTTACTTGTGCCCCCACCAGGCTTAGCTTTGGGGGCGGGGGGCATTTTTTAACACTTTATAGTGTTCAGGTATTAATCTTCCAATTTTCCAGCAACACACGACTATCAAGGGATATTTTCAAATTTTCTGTCAACTTTAAACAGTTTTAAACTCAAAAACACAACGGGCCGCTTGATGAATGACTGCCGAGCGTCCCAACCACCGGGCTTAGCAAGCTTTCTGGGGGAAACCTTGTAAAGTCACGATTTGTTTGTAACCCTAACCCCATCCTAAGTGTTTAAGAGTAGTATAACAAACCAAGTTCAAATGCTCAAAGAGGTGCCACAAAGAACCTAGTATAAAAACAGAAATAAGAATATACATATATTTTAATAGAATATGTTTTTTTTTTGTTTGTTTGTTTGTTTGTTTTTTCAAAACACCTATCTAAAATATTTTTTTTTAAATGCAGTTCAGGAAGCTAAAAATACCTGGACACAATGTTATTTGTCACACAGACAGACAGACAGACAGACAGACAGACAGACAGACAGACAGACAGACAGACAGACAGATAGATACCCATTCAAAAATTGAATTGAAATACTTTGTCCATGCAATAGTCGAATCTACACTACACACAAGAGTAAACACTGACTTAACTTATGCGGCAACAGCATAAGTTAAGAGGTAATCTAATAAAATAATGTAAAGATTCCTGGTTTAAAATATATGTATATATATTAATTGCAGTTCTCCATCATACCTTTCTGTGTGATTTTATTCATTCTGTGGCCGCAACAAAAATAATAACCAGAGAATTTTTTATTTTTTTTTGGAATGACTGACATATGAGCAGCGTCTATAAATGCCTGTCTGCTTTGTAAGATTGTTTGACTACTTCATTATCACAAAAAAAGACAAGATCATTAGAAGTAGTCCTTTCAACATTACGCCAGGCTGTAAATGAGGCATTATTTCTGTCTGATACTTTGTCAAGATGAAATTAATTAACAAGATTATTGCTGCTCTCATTTAAATCCTAATTTGATAACATCATTCAAACTGACAAGGCTGAAAGGTTTAGTCTTTCGTGCGGAGAAAACACAAGGGCTCAGCTTTATATGGGAAAATGTGTAACCAGAGGATTTTTGAGTGGGTCCGATAACTAACACACGCGCGCACACAGGCTCTACGTGTGGTTTCATTTGAACAAATAGACATCCACATTTCGACGAGTCATCAAAACAAGAATGGCTTTTATGGTGTTAATCCCACACTATTACACCCCCGAGGCTTACATGCAGAAATCTCCATCCACTCGTCCTCGTGAATGCAACCCTTCTAAGCTGCTCTTTTTCCAAAGTAGGATAATGATGCATCACGCAATTTCAAGGATTCAAGTTTGAATTTTTGGTGGATTTTCATCTAATCTATACGGATTCTTTTTGTTTTTTTGGGATGGATCGTCTTGAATAACCACAAAAACAAGAGTTAAAATCATCAGTCCAAGTAAGTGGTAACAGTGTATCGGAACAACAGAGAAACAGTTTACTGCCCTGCGTCCTTGAGGGACAAACATGAACCGAACAGCAGAATGCTATTCCTTTTTTGGCCTCTGTCTAAGCCACTCCCTAAAGACGGTGTTCCCTCCCCGTGAAGTCATTTCCTGAACCTAACGTGTGTGTATGTGTGTTAGATATAGGAGAGGGATAAACACAGAATCGTATATCCATAACAGGTACACATTAAGTCAAATACATTCTCCCCCCAATGACATATGTAAACATTTCGATTTCTGTTGGCAAGTTGCAGAGGAAACAAGCATTTTTTTTGTAATAAACAACAAACGTTTTGGGATAACTCTAGCTGTTTCACTTTTCTTGGCAGAGTCAATTCAAAATCGATTGTTTTTTTTGACATGACGTGTAATTAAAGTTCATTAATTGCCAATTGCATTGAACTGCCTTGTGGATTTAGACAAGGCATTTTGACCACGTCCTTCTGTCGACCTTATGACCCGATACGGGCTGCTAGGTCCCTGTACAGTGACAGGGCCTGGTCCCCATTGCTGGCAGTAAGTCAGGCTTGTTTCTGGAGAGAGTGGGACTCAATATGTCAGCCTCTGGCCTTTCTGACAGTTGACAACTGGTTTGAAGTTGAAGGGTTCCTGAGGTGCTGCTACGTAGTTTGACCAACGTCCCCTCATCTAAGGGTGAAAAGTTGGGTTGGATGGTTGGAACTACAACACAGTTGAGTGTTACAAAATTACAATGATCCCAAATAGGTAAAATACAGCTAAAGCTGGCAAACATGAAACTTCCTGAATGACCTATCCAAAGCTCCAACTTAAACCTGTCAGATATTCTGACAAAATTATACTAGAGTCGCCTGAAATGCTGCAAAAAGTCTGTGGTTTAATTGCAGCTTACAGTTTATTCATATATTAAAATTTATTAACAGGTATGTAAATATTTGACCTGTCATGTATTCTTATGCATTGTTTTGGACTCAAAATAAATTACATTTTTTTTCCACAAAATTCTTGATTTTAAAGCCTTTTTTAAACTTGAAATCAATCCAATCCTCCAAAAAGAACAGCCCAAAATCGATTTTGACATTCAAACCAATGTAAGTGCATTTCTGACCGGCACTGACTGTATTTTTACACAAAGAGCAGAAATCTTTCAGCTGGATGAAGAGAGTGCAGCGGGTGATGGATGTCACAGGCAGCGAGCTGCAGTCTGTCAGGGGTCAGAAGGTCGCGGTGTGTGCTGAGTTAGACTGATAACCTGCGATGTTAAAGCGGCTTAGGAAGTCAGGTTGACACAATGCTCAACAGTAAACACTAGCGGCATGTGTCAAGCACTTTCCACTTGTCTGAGCGTGCATTCAGGTGAATAAAACTCTTTTGTGGTTCCTTGTGAAGCTTCACTTCAAAACCGATGAATTCAAACAGAACAACACGAGGCTATAGGAACCCCTTATTATCTCCGACAAACACAAACGTCAAGTTGCAGCGATGTGGTTCACACCGCGTCTCGCTCTTACGAAGACAAACATAATCTAACCATAAAATATTCAGCACATTCTGTTCCACTGTTAAACAAAGAAACCCTTTTTTTTAAATGATTGTTTGGATTTTATGTGTTGTCCTAAATTCGGTTCTCGTTCTCTGTCCGGAGGGAAGTATCTGCAACCACGGGTATAGTTCTCAAAAATCATGATTCACTCTGAACAAATTCCAGAGCAGATGGAAAACAAAGTCACTGACATCAGTCTGGAAAGGATTGCAAAGCCATTATTAAAACCATTTGACTCCAATGAAGCACAGTAAGTTGATCAGTGTTTTCTGCAAAAGCTGATTGATTACTCACCCAGGCATAACTAAATAAATAAATAAATTCTGAAGAGATGGAACGCAAACGCTTATGAAATATTCTCTGTACTGACAGGACATAAGTGATTTTTTTTATTTTGTAAGATCTGCCAAGCATTACGTCTGTTATTAAAGAAACTCAGCATTTCAAAAACATATAATCAGTTTTCCATGGTGCTATTGTGTGATGGTTTGGGGCCTGAATGACTTGACATAATTAATTAAATCTAGCAAACAAAAAAAACACAGTTTGTCTTAGGATCAATCACATGTGTTGTGCTTACATCACTGAACGGTTAAAACAAAGTAGCTTGGTCTTGATTTCAGTCTGGAATGATTTTAGACTGCTTAAGCAGATTGTTCGTGCTTAAAATCCCTTTAACATGGCTAAAACAAAACAACTCTCTGAAAAAAATAAATAATTGGTTCAAACATCCTCCATTGTGATTAAAGGATTCGTTGTTATTTGCTCCAAATTCTTGATCACATTTGTTGAGGTAGGAATTTAAGGGGCAGTCGCTTTTCCCATAGATCCTTATATTGGATGCTTTTACCCACCCAAATAGAATGATTTTTGAATCAGTTCCACCAGGTGTTTGCTAATTGCTGCTGGCTAGTCTGAAGGAACTGAGAGGAGGAGTCAGAGGAGGGAGGTGCTCTGTGGGGCGGAAGTGCAGTAGCTTGAAAACTGCAGCTCTGAGGAGGAGCTGTCCTAGAAGGCGGGGCTAAGTCCACCCAGGCGTTTTACACAGCTGAATGGTTGCTACGGGAGATTAAAAGGATTTCTCAAACACGCACGAAAGAATCAAGGCAACACTCCAGGTGTGTTTTTGATGAGGGAATAATAATATTATTATTATTAAACAAAACAAACCTGCAATTGTGCAAACAGCTTTCGATTCCTCCGCATTCCAGGCATGCTTTGGTGGAATATAATCTAGGAGGAAGCAGTTAAAATCCACACTGCAGCTTTTACCAAATCAAGGGTTTTGATAGAGTTGAAATAGCTTTGTCAGATTCACCGGCTGCTGTCACAAACAACAAATTCTCTCTGGGTCACATTGTGAGCGCGGTAGAACAAAGAGCAGCTCGTAACGAAGAGAGCAGCAGAAAGGGAGAAAACCACAGTGGTGCTTTGACTAGAACAAAGCTCTGAGCTATCCACAGCTGTAACACAAACATGAGCACCCCTTCTGGATTCAGTGACTAGGTGGTCCGAGGAGGGCCGTATTTCAAGTCTCCTCTGACAGACTTACAGCTCACAGACTGAAGCTGGCTGTTGACTTTGCAAAAGAGAGAGCGGTTTACAACCATCGACATAAGGAGCACAGAGTCAAGGAATCGCTCCCTGGAAAGCTTTACTTTACTCTGATGACTATTTTTCAAGAGCAGACTGAGTTCTGCCATCCATAAATCCACTAGAAGGGGACTGGCATGTGTGTATTGATCCATATGAATGTATGCGTGTGTGTGTGCTGGCGTTTACAGCAACTACGCGAAGAATGGGTTTAATGTACAGGGTAATGTATTCATTGTTCTGTTTTATTCCCATACATAACGCAGTAAAGCTCTTCGGGGGCTTTGGTTAATTAAGAACTGCTGAACACACATTTACACACGCAGGGGCTATCATGTTCCGTAAACTGCCGGGAGAGTCCCACCAGTATTTGTGTACAGACCAAAAAGAAGCTGGAAGCTTTGGTCGCTATTTGTTACGGCGCGGCACATTTAAAGCTACAGGCAGAGAGGAGTTCAAAGTTTTCAGTCTGGATGAAAGAGGGTAGCATGAAAGCACAGAGAGGACCTCATCTATAATAGAAACACTAGAGGGATGTGGGGAGGGGGTTATGGAGATGCAACCAAGGCTCCACAGACAGCAACTCCTTTAACTTGTGCTGTGTTTTCTTATCGGTTTTCCTCTCTGTTGGTTAATCCGGACCAGCATCTCGTCAGCAGCGCCTGTGCTCAGAGGGATTCTCTGCCGCTTTCGGTAAGAGACGATACATTTAAAGTGAATTCAGGTTGGATCGCAAGTAGATGGTCTTTTTTTTTCTACTGCACTCTCTGTTGTTTTAGGTGCATAATACAGTCCATAAAAATCATCTAGCCATACTTCATTATACTATTTAAATAACAATATACATTTCATTATAATGTCAGGAACACACAGCTCTAATGACGCAAGAACACTTTATGCATCTTTAGCAGTATTTTACATACCAAGGGGCTGCTTAGGAAGTCTTACTTAAAATTTCAACTGAATTTAAGTCTAGACTTTGACTAGGCCACTCTAAAACCTTTATTTATTTATTTATTTATTTATTTGTTTGGAACAGTCCAATTTGTGCAGGAAAACGGACACCATGTGTGACACAAAGAACCGCCTCCCTGCTGATGGTCAGATCTTCTTTCAGCATATTTTGAAAAAAAAAATACAATAAAACAGAAAGCATAATTCATGATTCTGGCCCTGAAGCAGCAGAGCCCAGACCATCCACAGAGGATTACACCACCACCAGTTCCAACTGTGGTATGATTTTCTGAAAGGCCATGTTAGTTTTATGTCAGTTGTAACAGGATCAAAAATGTCCAAAGACATTCAGCTCGTCAGTCCACAGAATATTTGCTTCCCCCCGTTAGTAAATAAAATCATAATTTTGAAGACTGCTTTTTGGATTTACTTTGGTTATTTTGTGTTTTTTTTAATTTGCTTGAGGATCTGAAATATTTAGGTGTGGCAAAAAGCAAATGAAAGAAGAAATCTGCAGGGGGGCCGATGCTTTTCCCACCACCTCAAATAGGAACGTTTTGTGTCAAACAAAGTTGATAACTTCAAGTGTTTCTTTGGGCAAATTGATTGAACTGTATTAAGCAAAGGGAAGGAAGAATGACTCCGGTCCAGTGAGCGAACAGCATGTGACCAAAGAGCTGTTGCTACAATTTCCAAGTTCACATGTCTTTGAAATTGCAGCCTATGAAGACATCTACTGCTACAACATACTTGTAATTAATACTGACTGACAAGTAAGCTCTGCTCTCAAATGTGCAATTCAACATAAAGATTTTATGTCAGAATCACATAACCTGGCATTGTGTTTCTGCTGGGGAAAACTGGCCGTCTCCTGCTGACAAAAACCAATAAACACACAGGGTTCGACTCGCGTTGTTTCCCGCAGAGCGCTCAGATATAGTTGTCTGTCCTTTGTGTAATTAAACTCTGTTCGCAGGCAAGGAAAAGCATAGCAATGACACATCAATAGCAACTCAATGGAAACACAACTACATCATTAAAGAACACTTTGGATAATAAATTATTGGTCCCATGACTCCACTTTCACTAAGCCATGACAAAGCAACAGCTGTTGTTAATTAAAACGGAGCGCAAATTTTTAATTTAACTGAAAATGAATTTGGAGGGGAGGAAATAAAGGTACTTAGAGGAGGGCTTCCTCCAACTAATGATGCACAAGTAGGAGAAACTGTACAGTTTTCTGTCAAATCCCCTTTTTTATGATGATAATTGGGATGGAGACAAAAAAACAACAACAAAAAAACAAAACAAAACAATTTCAGCTCTTTTGGGCTTAGTTCCTCAAGAAGAGAAAATAAAGAGAAGACATGAAGACATGGAGAGACAGAAAACTAAATCAGATTGCAAAGTGGATACTTGAACATTGAGCTGAATGTAATACCAAAAGACAGATATGCGAGACATGACAATTTCAAGGTCACAGAAACCTAAAGAATACAATGTTGAAGTCCTGCAGCCTGGTGTTCCATTTTTAGTATTTTTTGATGTCGGAATACAAAAAAAAAAAAAAACCTTTTTAGTCTTGTTTTTTTTTTTTTATCCAATTCACAAGCAAATTACAAAGGAAGCCAATAAGTTTTTTGTAATTTCATATGCCAACTGAAAATAAAAACGACGCTCACAGTGAAAGATGCTCAGACGATCAAAGAAAGGAAGGTGTTGATGCACAGACGGTTGGATGTACGAGGCGGATGTATGGATGGTTTTAGTGCATGATTTAGTGGACGGACAGATTCCAGCGTCTGGATGGAAAAGTGGAGAGATGAATGTATGAAAGAACTGCGGGATGAATGGCTGAATTGGACAAACGACAGACGAACTGGTCGATGGATGAAATGACGGACAGCTGAGTCAGCAGTACAGAGGGTTGTGGAAACTGTTCCGCGTTGTTCAAGTGACTTCTTATTTTTGCTGAAATTTTGCCAGAAGGTTATTAGTTGTTGTGAAAAGGATGACGAGGAGGAAACGTCACTGTGAGGCTGCGAGGCCCTCCGGTGCTGTCAGACAGCGGCAGATGTGGCGAGAAGCTTTCCGGAGAGTCGTTCTGGGCGTCACAGCTGCGTCTCTGCACCATGTGTGACTTCTGGTGTGTGTATAGTCACAGTGAGGATGAGTGCGTTGATTTTTTATTTAAAGATGTCTTCTGGATTACAAATACATTAGAATTTTTTTTTTTTTTTTTTTAAAAAGCTCTGTGTGTTTCAGGAATGTATCTGAACGCTGGTTTGAACTGAACTGGAGTCCATCCAGATGTTTTTCAAACAACCCGGAGCTGGAAAAGCACAATAGCACAGCGAGTTCGTCTGAACTGATGAACAGAAATAAAAAATGTTGGTATAATGCAGAGACAAACGGACCAAATCCGAAATCCTAAACCCTATAACTGAAAAGAGGAAGGAAAAAAAAGAAACATTAGGAGTGCTACTAGTTAACAAGCAGCTGCATGAAAAAGAAACAACACAACTGTAACAAAAAAATATCCATGTATATAGCAATTAGCTCACTATTAATAAAATTTTCTGCACCAAAGGCTAATTTGCTGAAATTCAATTAAAACGCTGTGTTAAAAGTTTTACACTAATTGTAAAACACGTTCTACTAACCTGAGTGAAAGTCTGAGAGGAATGTGTCCTGACGTTGATTGCTTTAGTTGATTCTGGTTTCATTTCCCGAGCTGTTTTAATTACCCCGTCAGGATCAACCCATTACCACTGATTAGTGATATCAAATGCACTCATGTGTCATTTGATACTCCTCAGCATTTGATTGTTGTCAGTGGAAGATTGTAGGACAGCTTCCATAACTGAACACCATTTTTTTTTTCTGTCTCTTAAACTCTGGGTCAAACTGGATTTCAGTCTGCTGGATGTTTTTTTTATTTATGGCACCAACATATTACCGTACCGGTTTTCCTGTGTTCTTAAAAAAAAAAAAGACTCCTTTCTATAATTACAACTCACTGAAAAGTAAACATTTAGAGGTTAAAGATTAAATTAGGCTTTACAGTAATTAAATCCACGGCAGACTGGGTTTACGGCTCTGATCTCCATCTGTTTGCCATTTCAGATATCCTTTCTTCTCCTGGAAACATTGCAGTTCTCCGTAGTAAAAATTGCAGACTGGCAGAAAAAAAAAGATTTGAAACAATGTGTGTAGAAATCCACTTTTTCTCTGTCTCGCGTTCTACAAACAGGTTGTTTATTCTGTTGTAGTGAAACAGAGAATGCAAAGAAAAGAGAAAACGCTCAACTGCGGGATGTCTTCTTTTTTTTTGAGAAATTTGTGCTGCTCGGTAGGTAAAGCATGCAACCAGAAGATTTCCTTGTGGATACTGTTTTTGTTTTATTTTGTTTTTTTTGTGTGCTGCCTGCTGTTTGAAAGCAAACGCAACACTTTAAGGGGACAAAATTTTCAGACTTTCCAAAGAAGTTCCCTTAGCGAGTGTTTTTAAACAAACGTCGCACCTCGTGATTTAATTTCGGACTCTCTTTTGCAACATTACCGATGTGCTTCAGTGCCTCATCAGATAAGTAAATATTTGTGAGGATCCTTGGAGACATACTCACTGAAGAAAAACATAAATAAAAAATTGTGGCATCAAAAGAAAACAAGTTATTTGCAAATTGATTCTCTTAACATTCGTGGCATTAAAAGCAGAATAAAATGTAATCCTGTGGCACACACACTTTATTTCTTTTTTCTTTCTTTTTGGTTTTCCTACCGGTCCCGTACGGGTCGTAGTTCCACTGGAAGTGGAAGTTTTCTAATCACAGCTGCTGCTGTTGTTAGACTAGAGAGAAGAAGTGGGCTGTTTGCGGCCTGCTGACGGCACGCTGTGGTCACAGATGGCTTTGTGTTCTGCATCGTGTGTGGTCAGCTGGATGCGGCCATATGGAGGTTGCATGCTGCCGTCAGTGGCGTTTCTGTGGCAGCACTGCAGTGAAGAGCCTCTGGCACTGCTGTCAGCCGGACAAGGAGACAGGCCGTTGCACCGGTCACTGCCACCTCATGCCATCTGGGTATCTGGATCGGGGGTGGAGGGCTGGGAGGGGAGCGATGACAGGGACATGTCAGTGGGAGGACAGGAGGTAATGTTATATACACTCTCGCCTACACAGTTTGCCTGATGGGGCTGATTTCAAGGTGTTCGTTCTCAGCACTTCATGTTTAGTTTTTTTTTTACTGTTGTCACAGTTGGATTAACATGGAAGTAAGTCAGAAACATTTGATCTCTTTGTGGTGCAAATTATGTAAGATGACTAAAACAGCCAAAATTGAAATTGAATCATGGCGCACAATTTTTGTTATTTTCTTTACTTTACATTATTACACAGGACTATCTGACAGTTTGAACTCGAGATCAAATGTAGAAATGTATTTACTGTGAATCTCAGTAATGCTTTGTCCAGATGTTAAGAGTTTAAAATATTGTCACTTTGCTAAAATAATAACCTATGTCCTTTTTTTTTTGGCAAAAGTGATTTTTTTCTTTTTGAAAGAGAAAAAAAAAATCACCATCTCTGTTTTTGCCAAAAGATGAATTAGGCAAAAATAAAAAAATAAACATTTTTGACAAAAAATGACTTGTATCATTATCTTAAGAATGTAACAATATGGTGTTTCAAAGGCATAAGGTCCTACTCTTTTACAATTTTACGTGCTACTACTGCGCAGTATCGTCAGGAAGATATGGCATATGTGATGATGACACACAGATTTGTGTCACCTGATGGCTCAATACCAATTGATGCACTTTTTTTACTCTATGTTGAAAATTAGATTTTTGATTGCAAAGAATTAGTTTCTGCCAAAACGGAACAAAATATGTTTAGTTATTGAGAGCTTCTAATACCGCCAATGACACCGAGGTGATACAGTACAAAAAGAAATAAAATAAAATCTGAGTGATTCTCACTTCACATAAACTGCATTCCCACTGTCCTCATAATTGCACAGTTTGACATTTTTAAAATACATTTGTTTAATAGAAACACCAATTTTGAGAAATAAAAACCTTGTTTTCAATAAAAAAAAGTTCTTGTACTGGATGAAATGTTTTTGGGTTTTTTTTCATCGTTTCGAAGCTGGTTTGTTTTGCAAAACTGGCGTAAATCATGAAAAAGAAGACAACAGGAAATGAACAGAGGATGATGGTACTGCATGTTTAATGACTCATCATGTGAAAAAACTTATTCATATGAGATTTTAATTAGGTTTCTTAGTTGCTGCAAACACCATTATCTGTGAGAGTGTTTTTTTTTTGACATTAGCGGAATAAAGTTTCACACACATTTGTAATGGAAACTCAGTTACTCATAATGTTCTTTATCACCTGATTAATAAATTAATCTCCCCACCCCCATTCAGCTGAACACTAGGTGGCTTTAGAGTTATTTTTAAAGTATTTATCTTTGTCTAATCTACTCCAAATTCCTTATATCCTTTGAGAAAAAATTTATTCTTTTGGCGTTTAGTTAAAACGAAAACCTTTTTCAATTTCAATGTGAAAAAGTGTGATTTTTTTTTTTCTCCCCCCATTTCATTTCCATTATGAGAACTCAAAAATAATTTTTGTTTGGTGTCAAGCATATTTAGCAGTCTCCAGCTCTTTATATATTTAGCTTGTGAAAAGTAATTGCTTGCTCTTGGATGTTAGCGCATTAAACCGTACAATGAGAACTGCCTGGACCGAAACAGGAGGGCCACCGCTAATCACCTCCGTCTGCTCTTCTGGGTTTCCACTCATTTGAACCATGAGAAAGACAAATCCCGGATGATGCACTTGGGTCTTACGTCGATCGGTCTGCATGCTGTCCGCCATCTTGTTCGGCTTCTCAGACAGCCGTCCAGCCGATCGTTCATACTGGTGACCTCAGAAAAGTCAGTAAATGGGTCCACTCCAGCGTTTGAACCACCACCTCGCTTAATTATTCACATGGGCTGAGCAATCAGTCTGCACTCTGGGACACTGCTTCCTTGAGCTTGGAAGCTGATTATAAAGCTTTGGCAATCCAAGCAGTTTGAATTATTTAAATCTCTGTTAAGCCTTCCTCACATATATCAATGGAAAGAATGGATTAGGAGCTGACATGTTGTTTTTTTTCTTCGTTTTTTTTCCCCTTCTGGCTTTGCACCCCTCCAACCTCCACCGTCTGCTTCTTCCCTCGAACTTGACAAACAATCCCCATAAATCAGAAGACGAGGCCTTTCAATGAAATTACTATATTTTTAAGTTCCGTACTGAAGTATGCTTCACTGTTGCGCTGCTTTTCAGCTGAATTGGGGTTGACATTGTGTGGCAGGATTCATTTGTTATTTTTCTTCTGAGTAAGAAAAAATCTTATAAAGAACAGGGAGGAAAAAAAATGTGCATACGAATGGACCCACTCTGTAGTGAGAAGACTTTGGACTAAAGATCAGAAGACAAGCTCTCGGTTTTAAGCAGAGACGTTCACAAGTCAAGTCTCAATTCCTTAACGTCTGAAAATAAATCTCACTTCGAGTGGACGCCATCTAACCTGCCTATAAAACTGCACAGACACTGCTAAGAATTTAAATATTTATCCTTAGGATTAATTTAATTCATGAGGATTGAATGCCTTTATTTTTCAATAAAAAAAAAAAAGAAAAATATTTTTAGCACATTTTCCAATTCGGTTAAATTCAATTTTAAGAAATACATACTTTATTTCAAAGGAAAATATGATTAAAATATTTTATTTTAAATACAATTTAGCTGCTCTCATTTAGACAAATATGCATTCAAGATATAAGAACAATAGTAGAAATAGTTAGAAAAAAAAACAATGAATGTGTCTACATGAATGCAACAGGAAGTAACTTTGTTATGAATGACTTTGCAGTTATTCAACTTTAACAGATACTGCAAGTAAATTAATTTAATTTTGTTATAAATAAAAAATAAAATAAAAGTCATTCAGCGCGAGGTTCAGTTGAAATGATATTTGAGAGTTTATTTTTTTGAGGCTACAAACTTAAGTAGGTTGCTATTAACTATTTATACGCCAACGCCGGTGAATGTTTCAGGGAAATAAATCAAACTTTCTACATCGGCATCCCTGTCAGAGCTGCAGTGTGTGGCTAATGTACTGTGAAAACTTCTTCAGTGGTAATGTGCAAAAGCCAAATTTAGAAGCTGGAGTAAACGTCTTTAACTGGCTCTGTTGAGAATAATAATAAAAATAAAAACAAAAAGATTGTGTACGAGACTCAAGTCTAAAGTTGAATTTAGAGACTTTAGAGTTCAAGTCAACTCCAAAGTGTTTATTTTGGGGGCATAGCTACAACCTCGGCATGAATCTTTCTGAAGTTCATCTGAGTTTTGCAAATGTTGTTTTCCAGAAGCTGCCACTTCTGGAAAACAAACGGCTAATTTTTTGCGCTGGTTTGGATTTCTGTGCGTTCCATTTAGGTCACCTGAACCTTGCGCGCCACAACATTTCATCGTCATCCTTCACATCATCGGCAGCAGTCAGGGTGGCGTGGATGCGTCTTAACTTTGTAAACGCGTCTCTTTTCTTGTCGGCTCGCACAAAAATTACAGCTGTGGGGGTTAAAACAACGTGGGGCTGTCTGTCAGATGCGAAGAGAGGCTGGAGGAGAGCGACGTGCCCACTGGGTGAAATGAGTGACAGAGGGTGATAGAAACTCTTCCATCCACTCTCAGCCTGCCACAGAAATGAATTCACTTTCTCCCTGATTGAACCATTACTGGAGTGAAAGCAAAGGGAAAGGTTTCTCTCATTTTTATGCAGTCATGGAAGAGAAGAGGTGGATTTTTTTTCTATTTACCCCTAAGTGCGTCGATTTGGATTTTTGAAAATTGTATGTGAACTCAGTCTTAAGCTTGCATCAGTCTTATAAATCATACAGCTGGCTGTCAAGTCTCACTGCTGTAACAGTGAGCAGGGAGTCAGCATCAGATTCTCGACTGAGAAAAAATGAATTCAGGGGGGGAACAAAAGACAAATAGTATACATTTAAGATGTTGGGGGGAAAAAAGAAACCCTACACTTTTTTTGAAAAATAATTCATTTTCTTTGAAATGTGTTAAGTCCATACATATATCAATACGCAAATAGGTTGGCAACTTAGGGTCAAGTACCTCGCCCAGAGGCAAATCAACCTATGACCGAATGAAGCTGGAATCAAACCTACAGCCTTCCAATTGAAAGTCTACCACATGGTTACCACCCCTGTGAATAAAATGAAACCAGCAGACACACATTCACACTCACAGACACAAATACTCAAAAGGTCATACATAAATCACTCTCCCACAGGTTCATATCTTATTAATGCAACTTGTCTACTTTGATGCCAGATGCAACTCTGATTTAATGGACTCAATCAAGCGATCCTCATTGCAGAGTCATGCTACTCTGACACATGTAGGTAACCAGCTACTTCATATTTTCTTTCATAGACCTGAAGGAAAATCCACTAAGATTTCAGGCTCTATGTGCAAAGTTTGTAAAAATGTACCCCCCAAAAAACTTCCCACTACTAAAACTGATGGTGAAAATAAGTAATATCTCATGGAGTCTGAATGCAAATGTTAATGAAGCATCTGAAACCATGCAGTACTAACACCACTCAAACAGTCACTGCTTCACTGATGACCCCAATAAGACCTTAAAGACTGTTATTGTAGCACAACATAGGCGGCATGGGGACTTTGCAAAGCACTGCACCGATGGGCCTAGAGCACATTCAACACAACCACAATAACCAGAGGCAAACACAGCGTGAACATGCAGGAGGTATTTGCTTTCTGTCACTTCCAATATAAGTGCCAATTCCAGGGCATAAAAATAAAGTCATTTCTCTGTCATTGTTGGCAGACTGCCCAAAGCCACTGACGGCTTTCTGTCCTTTTCTGCCACAGAGCTCTGACAAGTGACAGGTGATCTATGGCTGCTTGAAGTCTGGGATCTAAATCTGAAACGAGCTTAGCCGCGGCTCGCGAAATGAGAATTGATAATCGAATGATGCTGAATGAGGGGACCTGTCAGCACATTGTAAGGGAGCTGACGGATTTAGTTAAGTGAGAAGGAAGGCATGGCGGATGAATTTTGGCAGGATAAAGAAGCGCTCTGCAGTTGGAATGAAGCTGTTGCTCGCCACACTCATTCCTGATTTTCTGCGAGTGCTCAGACTCTCGGCACTTTGGGAGAAGAGCGGCTGAGGCATACTAAGATTTGTAGAACATAACATCCTAGGCTGAATCTATTTAAGCCTAGACTTTTAGCTCTTCACTGTTTTGGACAGTGATAAGAAAAGAAGAGAGGACGGAGACGGCGGATTTTAAGAAAATATACGGCGGCAGTCTTTTATAAAGCTCATTATGTTAAATTAAAGTTTGTACTAGGCTCATTACGAGGGATGCCCTCGTAATGGGCAACCCTCTTTTGTGCATAAAAGAGGAAAGAGTTTTTCCTCTTTTATGCACAATAGCTGTTCATTAAATCATCTTAAGTGATTCTTATTAAAAATAAGAAGCAAATCTTTTTGCATTTTGTGACTCCTATTCATTTTGGCTTTTCAATATATTGACTACTCACCCATTTCCCCCTGATTTATCTTATTACTAACAGTAAAAGGAAGGCCAATGCAATGTTTTACCTGTTTTTCTTAACATGAAAAGACTTTGTTGACTCACTAACAATCTGAAGTTCCTAGCATGCATCTTTGACATTTTCTGTTCACTAAAATGTGTTGCTGCCAGAAAGTATCCATAAAAGCTGCAGTATTTGCTGCCCATCTTTTTTTGCCAGCTGCACTTGATTCACAAAGCAGACAGCACCAATGACATGTTGGAGCAAGCGCCGCTATCTCCAGCAGAGGAGAGAAATTTGCACTCTTTTTGTCAGGTTAAATGTGTTAAATTCTTGACAGAGAGAGAGGAAAACATGTATTTTTAAGCACGCACTTCATGAATGAAGAATAAAGGTTCACTGAGAGTACAAACACAAAAACATGGTGTGTTAATGTTACATATGTTGTCAGAATAAAAAGAAATTGCAACATTGTGCACTATAAATTATAAGCTGTAAGGTGAGCTTATCCCCCCACATTAAGGCTTGGACTATTGTAAAAGAGGTAAATACAAAGTAACACATTTGAGGGTAAAAGCATATCTGTGTTTCATGTCATTTGTATTCATAATATGACAGTAAAGTAATCAAAAATAAATGTAAGTGAATCTTGAATTAGGAAAGCCGCTGCTGGTGTCAATTAAAGGTAAAAAACCAACAACACTGCAACAAGCTGATCCAAAATAAGCAAATAAATGTATAAATGAATGAACTTTTCTGTACAGAGTTCCTTTAATGTAAAAATAACATATATTAATTGTATTGTACTACATTTTTTAAAATAATGCTAACCTACATTAAGATGTTTGATAATCTTCCATATATATTTTACAAATATTAGTAATAAAAATATTTATCATGCTCTTTCTGTTATTAGGAACATTTTAATGAAATGAGAAACTAAATCATTTACCCCCTAATATAAACATTCTCAGCAAAAGGTTAAATTATTGGACTAAACATTTATTGCTGGTGAAGAACAAAGTCGCTCTAAATGTTGTTTGGTAGGAAAAGATCCCTCTTTGTCAAGCTGTGCTTTTAAAGAAAAATCTTAACAGGCTGTTCAAAGTCTGTGGATGTTGTAACTAATCAGTTCATCATGTCATTTTAAATATTAACTTATAAAAGATGGAGTAATACTGAAAATAAACCAAGCACAGTACCATGCTGTTTTTGTTTTGTTTTTCTTTTGGAGTAGTGACATTCTGGGCACGTATTGATTTCCGACTTAGAACGTCTTTATAAGTCGGCTCATCTCCTGTGAATGTCAAACCGGTATCATTACACAGCAAAGTTTTACAAGGTCATTGAAGAAACACATCTGCTAGATAACTGAGATGCTCATGGAGACATTTATTGGCTCGCCGTTAAACTGACAGGACTTGAGTTTTTACTGGAAATTAAAGCAAAACTAGCCACTTTCAATCATCTGTCGTAAAACGGTGATAATAATAATAAAAGAAGGACATTAAAAGAAATTTCTGGTTTGCTGACTTTTAAATGCGTCTTGGGAGCTTACGTCACCATTTATTTGAGGCGGTAATCGCTTTCTCGAACCCGCACGCTCTTGTTTGCTCCTGATATTTTGCACAGGTACGTCAATGTTGGACACGTGACACAAATATGCACTTTTTTTTTTTTTTGGTCAGCCTTAATGGCATCGAATGAATCTACTAAAGCACTCAACAGCCCCTGCTATGTCTCAGAATACTAATAGGAGATAAAAAAGCTCAGACTCAGAAATGAATAGACATATTACCAAAGGAATTATAGTTCACCAAGCTCCATATGAATATGCAACACCTCCTCTTAACTGATTCTCTCCTCATTGTCATCCTCTTGATATTAGGTATAGTAACCATGGTATTCAGAGCAGTACATAAAGCAATTTGCGATCAAGTTGCCATCAGCATACAGAACACGTACAAGCTGTTAAACAACATATAAACCCCCAGGCCGTTAGTGAGAGATACCAGAATATAAAAAGAGCTTTTTACTTATGTTGCTTGAAACTGAAGTCTTGTTTTGTGTTGTTTTTCTTGCTAGGAAGTATGTTTTTTTTATCTTAAGTAGTGGAAACAGTGGGATTATTCACTCAGGCATCCAGCTGTCTGCCTGACCGAAACAGAGAGACGGTGAGTATTCCTACGTATAACTTTAACTCTAGATTTTCCATGCTGCCTCAAAGTGATTAAATTATTGTCCAAACGGAAATGAAGAAACATACGACTCAAAAAATCACTTTTCGCAAGCAGTCTATTGCCAATCTGGTTTCATAATGGTTGTTTTAAGCATTAGTAGTCATTTTTTCCATAAGATGCCAGGTGTTTAGTTAATATGTGTGCACTCTGTGTTAATGAAGCAGCTGCTTTTGTGTTCAGTTGGTTTCTACTTTGCATTGGATCAAATGCTCCTGAGGTTAATTATTTTTTTACAGAGGATTCACCAGGAGCTGTAGGTAATCTACTGAGGCTTTCAAATTTCTTTATTTTGCCTCTTTTTTGAATATATCCTAAGAAGAAACTGTCAGTGGGCTTTTGTGATTTTTCTTATATATGTTTTTTACACTAACTGGTAGCCACAAACGCTGCTAGCCGGGGAAAATATGAAGCAAAAACACTCTGTTGCGGTTTGAGGCCAGGCCTGTAAGTATATCTTATCCAAATTTGCTCCAGCATTTTTACAATGTTTTGCATGTTCAAAACCAGGAACCACTTGGATTAAACAAATCAAAGAAGACGCGTCCCGCGGTTGAGAGAATGATTTCAATCTCTTTCAGAAGGGTCAAGTTACTGGGAAGAATCGAGCAAAGAGAACATGAGATTGGTGGAGCTACTGCAATTGGGGAAAGAGCTGTCAACACATTTTTAAAAGCTGGAGGAATAGTAGGGAACCATTATTTTTTAGCCAAACTGCGGTCAGAAGACAATCCTAAATAGTTATAATTGGGGATCACTTAAACATCTGGTGGAATCAAATTGTTAAAAACAACAGCAGAACTAATGAAAATAACAGATTTGTTCAGAAGTGATTTTATTTTTCCTAGGTCAAGTCTTTCGACCCAATTCAGACTCGAGATTCAAGTCTAATAGCAGAAACAAACTTTTTTTTTTTTTTTTATCAAATCCATCAAACCTGTTACTATGATTCAAGTTTCCAAGTTACGTCTCAAGTCTTAAGAGCACAAGTCTAAGCTGAGTCTGAAGTTTTTTTTATTTTTGCAACTTAAGTGCGACTCAAGTCACCATCTCTGGATTATGAATGGTCCACGGTCGCGATGCAAATGGGACAACAGGTTTTTGGGAGTAAACGGCAGTGTAACCCTTAGCAAACCAGTCATCTGTGAAGCTGACCACAATGAAATACTTTGGTTTTCTAAGAAGAATGAAGACCAGAATCAGAGCCCTGTTTAAGTGTGTTTGGAGCATCAGAGTAAGACGAGAGGCGCACGCACATTATGTGGCCAAAGAATGAGGTCAAGCTGACTACCTGAATACACTGACTTGACCCGGTTGTTCCATCAGTGAACATCCTTTCTGACGATGAGAGACTATTCCAGTGCCAGGATTCATCAGGCTTAAACTGTGCAGTGTTTCATCATTTACACAAACGGATTGGTCACCACAGAGTCCAGACCTCAAACATATTGAGGATCCGAGGATGTGTGCAGCGGCTGGATTCCCCAATAAGAAACACAAGATATCTGGAAAACTAATGCAACTGTGGACAGAAGAAATGTCTTTACAGAAGAACGTTTGAGATATCGGTGTTATTCAGGAGCGACAAAACTCTTATACATGGGAGCAGTATCGTGTGCGGCGTTTGGGAGAAATTCTAGTAAGTGATTTTACGGAAGAGCTATGGATTCATAACACGTTTTGATGCTGTGAGAGCTCTGGTGGAGTCACCTACACGTCTGAAAAACAAAACAAAGACAAACCGTAATCCTCCTTCTACTTCCTGTCGTCTTTGTCGTTTCATAACATCCGACTGCTGACCATGAGACTCGTGTGGTGCAGAAACAGCCTTTCTATTGCAGTTTTGGCACATGGAAATCAAAACGTTATCCAAGAGCAAAAACAAAGTGTTTTTAAAAAGTTTTTGTGTTTCCATTAAGCAAATTTATTTTCGTAATTTCAATTACGTTCCAATCAAAGCTGTGTAACTTTTCTTGGTATGGGCAATGCATGATTGGTTCCCAAATGGTCAATCTGCCAGTGCAGAGAGTCGCCATTTAATTGGCAGGAGAGCAATTTACCTCTGTTCTTGTTTTTACTGCTTCATTTCTATCCTGAATGGCTCTCGAGCTCTTGATGCTAAACAATAATGGTCACAGGATAATCAACATTTGTTGAAAAGTTTACTTGTATGGATAAATTCATCATCTCCCCTTTCTGTCAAGAGCCGTTGTAGCTAGGCCACGCCCAAAAAGCTGAAACAAACTGCAAAAAAAAACAAAACTCGTTGACTCCAGAAAGTCAAATTGAATCATAGCAGTGTGTTGTGGGCACCACATTAGGACTACAACTGTTTTTCAACACCTCTTGTTTTTACTGTGATGTCCAGAACGTCTTATTTTATTTTTGCCGTTTCTAATGATTCAAAACGGGGCTTGTGAGACTCACAACTGTCTCACGTTGCATTACAACACACCAGTGACACTCATGATTCATGACACGCTGTGGATATAACGACTGCCAAGGCGATGTGATATGACAGCTCTTAGTGTTACAGATATTTCTGCTTTTCTTGGACTCCGTCTCCAAGCGCCTTTTACTGTCACATTAGCTCCATCGTGGAGTTTTATACTGGCCAGGGAATTAATTGAGAGTCTTTTGTTCGGCTTTCTGAAATCACATTTTAACCTCAAGCGGATCCAGTCGCGATGGAAAACAGCACTTAAATATTGCCTGTGATAGTTGTGGGAATTTTCTTCCCTTAAATCTGTCAGAGCTGCGGCCCTCTCGATGTCGGCTTGCAAACTCTTCTTCGCTTGGCAGAGAAGTCATTGCTGAGGTCAGAACATTCGCTTTAAAAAACTGTTTATACTAAAGCGTTTGCGAGGGTTTTTTTGTGGTTTCAGGCGTATCAAAACTTTCCAAGTAAAGAAGAAAATATCCTCTTTCGGCAAAGACAAAAGTGGTATTCGTGGTTTGCAGGCCAAAACCTATAAGAAACCTTTATTCATTTCTCGTATTGAGTCAGGTACAGTTATATTCATCTTTGAAAAGTTTTCATAAAGTTTAGACTCAATTAGGCTTGGATTATGGGATTTCTAACATGCATGCGTTCCAACATTTTTGGAATTTGACAGAGAAAACAAATCTGCAAATGTAACAGTCAGCATAACTTGAGTTGTTATTGCGCATGGTCATCATTTGATGAGATTTTTAGCAATGCCTTCTTTTGCAAAAAAACATATCCATCCTAAACTCCTTCTCGAGATCCGCTTTCATAAACCATGGAGCAGTGTCGATCTCCTGGGCTTTACAAATAAAATAATTGTCCAACATTTCACATTTTACAGGGTTTACCGCCTCAATGAAGTTTAACGCCTTGTTTTCACTGCAAACGAAACTACTCATGGCTAAAGTCCATTTGCACGCACTTCGGCTCAGCTTTTCCAAAGTGTTAATAGTAAGAAATTATACGCTCGATGTGTAATACATCAACTTCATAAAAGTAGTTCATGCATACTGGTGAAAATGAATAATTTTATATTATAGCATTGGTTTCATGTGAGTCTTGCTCTAAAAAAAAATCTTCCTGAATACATGTGCTGGTGTTTTTGCAAAGGCGTAGACTCGAGTCGTGTGGCTCGGAATCAAGTCGTGCCGCTTGTTGAGAGTATCGTAAAGGACTCTGGACTTTCACACCAGTCACTTGTGATGTCATTTCAACTTGACCACTGACTGAAAAAGACCTGATATCTTGACACAAACAGAAAGTGTGTTTCAGCAGAACCACGCCTGGGTCACAATGATGAGACCAGGATCCAGGCCGCTGAGCACCTCTGGTCACTTGCCAATATTCCCTCCTCCTGTTACTGTAACGTCCACTCTGTGTCTGCTGTTCTGTTTGCCTGATTTCTTTCTGTGCTCTCTTCCAGAGCTATGAACAAGGTGTGCTAAAGTTGGAAAAAGAAGGAAAAGAACATGCTGCATGTTGCATATCACTCTAACAGTAGGTGGGTAACTATGCAGTTCTTTCCAATACTTAAAGGTACTTCCAGTAAGATTTTAAATGCGAAAAAAGCACACTGGGTACCTATCCTTAATTGCAACCCCAGAGTCGGCGAAGGGAAGATGCCAGAGCTGCCATAAACGCAGAGGCAGACCAAATTCACCAGGCGGGCCAGGATGGGGCCAGTGTTTCTTCATGAGACCACAGAACAAAACAAATAAGTAAAACAAATATAAAACAAAATAAAAACAAGGCAATGAATCATCGTTTGGTATATGAAGTGAGCCAAAGAGCCGTTTGTGGCTCCAGAGCTGCAAGTCGCAGAGCCCTGACCCAGCAGACGACAACTGTGGTTTTGTTTAAACACGTCTGAAGCTGAAAGTGCAACAACTTTCACTGTGAAAGTGAAACTGCAAATTCAAAAAATGGAATTTGCCCAAGGAACCATTTAGTTACACTTTCTGTACCAATGCATATTATGAAGACCCCTTAATTTCCTGCAGTCAAAATGAACAAATAAAACAACATTGTTTTTTTCAATATCTTCTCCTCCCCATAATGCCAAGCAGGTTTGTTGTTTTTTTTTTTGTCTTAATATGTTACAAATACAGTGCCTACAACAGTGCAGTTTAAGTTCTTTCTTTCTGTCTTTATTTTTTTCCACAGGCAAATTTGTAGAATACAAATTGCCTGTTTAAATGGAAAAAAAGCAATTAATCAGATGGTCTTCTGTACTTTTCTGCTGCCAAACGCCGTTGTGATCTCCTGAGATTTACAAATGAAACAAGTGTTCAACATTTCACATTTTACAGTGTGAAATGTAAAATGTGATCTTAATTTAATATAAACTTTAACTTCTAATTTGTTATAGTTAGATGCATTCATTTCCACACAGTTTTTGGTAAATTCTCAGAATTCCCACTTCTAACACAACGGAGGAAAGTAACGTGTTATTTCACTTGCTTGAGCAGATTACAAGGTGATCAAAGCGTTAGGAAAAAACGTGGGCTGAAAAGTAGAAAAGCAGCAACATCTAATATCATTTGGACATTCAAAAGTTACTCGCCAACACTGATGAATCATAAGAGCCAAAATAAAATTAGTGTTAGTGTAACAATTGTGTTTTTTTTGTCTTCCCTAATTTAATCATTCTGCCTGGAAAGTCAAAACGTTCTAAATTGAATGTAAATTGATAAAAGAATAGAGATTGGCTTTTAAATCGACGGTAAATCAGTCTGCAAACCTCGTGAAAAGACTTTTCTGGACTGGTTTGCAACAGAAACGTCTCGGATTGTTATGTGTGCACCGAGAGCCTCTGGGCTTTGAGCCTCAACCACAAAACAGTCGACGCATCTAAGCTGGCAGGTAGCAGCACCATAATCATGTCTCATAAAATGAACAAGATTACAAAAATTACATTTTACACAGTTGTATAAATAATTTGAGTTGTTGCTTCAATGATCTGATTTTACTTCTATAATATTGTAAAATAAGTTTGTAAAGTTCCAGCTGCTTAACATGGTGATGATTTTCATTTGGTATAGAAATCACTTTTTAAAAAATTCTGGATCAGATAGCTCTTCCTTTTCTGAGGTGTTGAATGTTTTGTTCATTTTGATTATTGTTTCCTGCATAAAAGCAACATCGACACTGATTTTCAAATGTTTTTGAGGTTTTCTTCCTCTTGTTGGTTATTCTCGTGGATAAAAAGTAAAATCAACTATTATTATTACTCCAACTAAATTACACATATGGTTAAATGACGTGTAAGACATGTCATTTAAAAGTACTAAATTAAAAGTTTGGGACTTTCACGCCTTTACTTGGCTCTACACTCGATACTTGGTAAGACTTGAGATTTACAACGATGTGGTTCCAGCAACTGTTGCTTTATATTCACCAACTGGATGTTGACATTTTTAATGAAATATGTTTCTGTTCATCTTATTTTATTAGCTATTAGTAGCTCGCTCAACATTGTTTCCTCAACGTAGCAGAACGTACGTTTGGTTTGTGATCAGCCATGGAAGACATAAATGACACGCAGCTGTTAATGTGAATGCATTTATTTTGAAAGTCAGAGTGTAAATGACAGACTCTGGAGCATAAGTTATAATTCATAATTTTTCATAATTTTGGTTGCATTGAAGCGTTTGTCTCATTGCATTTCTGTGTTTTTGATTACTGGTGTTACCTCGGTTACACCAGCAACGGTTTCCATGTGTTCATCCTCTGCCCTGCATTGATTCCTGTAATCAAAGTCCCCGGGATAAATAATCCTTGGTTCAGCTACTCCATGTCAGAAGACTAAGAATCAGCACTTTTTGTTTCAACACACTGAGTAAGGGTTTAAAGTTTCAATCACAGTCCATGAATGTTTCTTATTCGCTAGTGGTAAATACTTTTTCTCCCTAAGTTTTTATATGGAACTCCATCAATACAATTCAAAAGTACTTTATAGATCTCAAAGAGAAATTAAATAACAAGACAACTGAACAATTCCTCCCTTTCTCACCTCTAGCCAACTAGCTAACAAAAATAAAGTCAAACTTTAAGCACACACCGTTTTATCGGAGTTCAATAATAACAGCTTGTGAAAGAGACCCTGCTCCGTTTCAGTCCCGTGAGATCTCATTTAGCCCCTAATAAGTAATGTATTCATCTACTACTAAAAGGGATATAAAAAAATTAAAAAATCCAGGTGATAATAATATAAACTATATGAGTGATAACATTCACAGAAATTAAAAAATGCAGAACCCCTCCAGTTGAAGCAGCAACCTTAGAAGAAAAGGAAGCGATCGAGGAAAAATCTCAGAGGTTAATGTACAATAATAAGAGGAGTCTCAATGCCTGCAAGGCCACGGATTCATACATTAGATATAATCTCAATATGAAGCTGAAAGAGTTGGAGCATTCTGCACAGTTCCCATTATCTTGCCCATCATTTCCCCCTCCCTGAAGTACCTGGCCTTATCAGCCGTCTGGATGTGGTCCCCTCCGCCTCTGCCGTGTGGTTAACAGCACTCCCCTGAACATCCGATCAATCCACCAGGGCCAGCAGGCCATCCCTGCTAATGGCTAATGAAAGGTGTAATTACAGCAGGTCAGCCGAGGCATTCAGACACAAAGGGGAAGAGACAGTGATAAGTTCATTTAGATCATTAAAGCTGAAATGTGTCTGCCTCGTTTGACTCGGACTCACCCGCATTATCCCGACGATCTCCTAGTGTTTCTATTAAGACTGTGGGCGGTACTCGATGGTGGGGGAGATTATTAAAATTACAGAGAGAGAGTGGGAGAGGAAGGTAAGACATTTAATTCAACAGAGGTTTGATTGAAACAAATTAAGCAAAAAAGAGGGAAAAAAAGAGAAGTTGAAAACCGTTTTAAAATCACAATAACACAGAAAGCGTTTTTCAGAAGATTCAATGTCATTTTAATTTCTCCTTCGCTTCACATCTCAAACATTTTCATTGAATGCAATTAATTGCCTCACTGCTGAAGCACGTGACTTGACACGAAAGCGCCTTTGTGATTGGCCCCTGTACGTCTTTATCAAGGTTTTCTTTAATGCTACTAATAGCAGGAAGACCTTGTCCCTTTGGGGCCCCAGAATTAAACTTGAAGCTGTATTTTTAGATGTCTATTAATACCTTCAGCTAATTCATTCCAGCTCTCCAGGCACCTAGCATGGCCTCTCAATTATGGATGAGGGGAAAGTCATTGGATTCTCTCTACAGAGAGGAAGCCGACAGAAAGTGAAGGACACTCTCAGGAGTCACGTACAAACAAGCATTTCGAAGGGCGTGAAAGACAACCAGTGGACACTGATGACGCTCTGGAACATCTACAATGTGTTTGAAGAGTAAGAGGTACTGGAGAAGGAGCCTAATCTTAAAACATGTTCACACTTTCAAAAAAAAGCATAAAATAAAGCAAAGGAGATGCAACAAAGATTGTACCGATAGATTTTGCATTTTGGGCCTAGTTAAAGACCCAAAATGGCCTGTCTCTCGTCCTTCAGTATGCCCAGCAGGCACCACTGCTGTCTCGTTGGTGTTCTCTGCTCTTTGCTAAAGTGGGCCAAAACTGTGATTTACTTCAGATCAATTGTCATAAAATGCACTGCGGGCAGACGTGGCTTTAAAATTAAAATAGCTAAAGTACCAAAGTGGGACCATCAGGCAGTAAATGTTTTATGGCCAAAAGCTAACGAGGTCAATGAAAATGAGGCAGAGGAAAAACGATAAATTATTGTATCTGCCAAGTCAGTGGCACTCGAAAAACAACTGCTTTGGTTACAAACGCCTAAACCATGGGGTCAAAATTACACCGTATGATTCGTTGAAAAGAATAACCCATAAAGTAAATTGCTAGGCAAATATATATATATCTATATTTTTTTTTTATTTTTCAGTTTTCTGTTGTTGCTTTATCTTTGAGAAGTATTTTGGTCAGGAGGGATTTGGTGGTCGGGGGAATCTGATGTCTATCTTTAGTGACCATTGAGCTAAAACACAGGGTACTCTCTGGATCAGTCGGCAGAGCAACACAGAGCAAATAACCATACACAAACACATTCACATCCACACCTAAGGGCAATTTAGATTGGCCAAGTAACTATTTTTGCAGGGTGGAAACAGGCCAGAGTACTGGAAACTTGTCTGTTCTGGAAACTGCTGGTCCTGATTCTTTTGACTCAGCGTTTACCTGAAGTTACCCAACTTCAGCATTTGGACTAAAGACATAACCTGGCAGTTTTCAGATTGAGTACACACAACTGCTCAAAAGATGGTGCTTAGCACCCAGAAACAAATAGGGTGAAGAATAGATTTTGTGCAGAAATTAAATTAGAATATTACGTAGTGTATACTTTAAAAAAAACCCGGGGATGCCCGGGACGGGACGTGAAATACGGACATGTCCCAGGAAATACGGACGTTTGGTCACCCTTATTCTGTAGAAAAACAAAACCGGCTCCCAAATAGGATCCTAAAACGGCTCCCATTGTGGAGCCGGTTCCAATCGTTCACTTCAAAGTGCCGGTTCGTTCGCGACCGACACATCACTAGTGGAAACAAATGTAAATGTACAGAGGGAAAGTGAGTGAAAGATCTTCGCTCAGTATAAAAAAGTGTGTAAATAGATAACATAGTGACCAGAAAATGCATTCTTCTGGAACATTTGATTGATTTCATATTCTAACAAAACAGCCTGCCTGTTGCTTTCTGTCCGCTTTTGTTGAATATTTGAGCCTCCACACTTCAGACTGGAGTTGTGTCATTCTGAATGTGTTCATATATCCACTGTGCTCACCGTTATCCGCTGTTACACAAAAGAAAGGAGTAGGAAAAGCCGATGGGAGAATAATGCAGCGACTTTCCCTCCTGAGATAAACTCTGCAGCAGATGTATTTCTTTCTTTATTTTTTTCTTTGAACGATTTCGTAGCTGGATGGCTTCTCGTTCACCCACCAACATATCCATTACCGTTGTGAGCAAAAAGGAGAGAGTAGGGGTAAACTGGGCTTAGCTGCTGACCTTTTGGGTTTGATTAATGGGCTCTCTGATCTACAGCTCTGACAGAGCTCCAGAGAGCCACAGAGTGTCGAATAGGGGAGAAGTGACAGGCTGAGGAACCCAACTAAGATCAATGCGTTGGGTGTTCGTCACTGCAAGACGAAATCACTGAAACCAGTCAGCCTGAGGGATTGCCCAGTTTATCACACTGACCAGCAGGTTTCCATAGTGGTTCATAGATAAACTTTCATCACTTTTTGATGTATGACTGACTTTGCTCTTCAATCAGATATTACTTTGAGGCCAATGGTCCAAAGAAAACACTACTGTTTATCTCACTTTCCTGTGAGACGATTTTATAATTCTTTACTTTTTCACAAGGTAAAACCCCATTGAGGTCCACACATCCTTTGCAAGAGGGACTTGGGCATTATCCATCCATCCATCCATCCATCCATCCATCCATCCATCCATCCATCCATCCATCCATCCATCCATCCGTGACATTAGATGCCACGAAGCTTTGTAGTGTGTTTTCATCACCAGAAAACAGACATTGGCTTCATTTGGAGTTTTTCATATAGTTTCTATCTGCCAAAAACAAATAAAGGATTTATAAATACAGGCAATCTGTTGGAAGGTTTAAACACAAGGTAGGAATCTGAAACACACAGTCTGCTAAGGTGAACAGTATTGTCAACTGAGGTCTATGAATGTTAACAACAACACCATCATTACATTTACTTCACTGAAACAGTTTAAAAATGTCCGTCTATAAAGCAGCGGACATTTTCAAACTTTCAGTATGCTCCAAAGTCTGTCCTGCCTCCTCACCTGTCTGTAGTTCAGTTTGTGAATATATGAAACTATAATTTATTCTTCATTTATAAATCTATCTGAATATGTGGGTAAAATATTCTGCGCTAATGAATCATATTGGCTTCTACAACATCATATCCAAATAAGTAAGACCTCTCTGGACTGGATGGTTAGCTGACACCCAAAACGATGAATCTGAGGATATTTAATTACATATTACGTATGTTCTGAGTGACAAATCTAACAGACCTTGCTGGAAGTTTCTCTTTGTTTGACTTGTCTTATTCTTTGTGCGTGCTCTGCTCGTTTTGAAAGGTGTAACTCTCTGTGTTCCCATATGTCAGGGCTCCAGTGGTGCTAAAATGTGACTAGAAACAGCCAGATTTCAAAATGAAATCCAGCTGACAGCGAATGTTGACCGAAAAGCATAAGTGGGTCTCCTTAAATAACCCCGCTGTGTTCTGAACGCCTTTTACCACAGATGAGGAATCTGACTCATCCAGATAATCAGGTTGGCTTCCTCTGACCTCCTATTATGACAAATTAAAGAGATCTGGGAGACATATTTTTCCGAGCCGCGGGTTCTTAGCTTGTTATTAGCTAACAGACTGGCAAATTGATTAGTATTGATTGCAGCCAAAGTCTTGCAGCTGCAAGCCGTGTCTGGGGCATTCTGCAGGGATCCGCACGAAAGGTCACAACATATTCAGAGCAGACGAAAGGATTTTCTGCGGCACGACGCAAGATCGTCATGGACTATTGGCAACAGAAATAACCGAGACAAGAGATTTAGCTCCAAGCTGAATTAATCTTTTCAAAGAATATCTTGTCTTCTTTTGTTCTTTTAGTAGTGTTGATTTCCGGTAAGATGAATTCATTGTAGAAATGTCGCAAAAATGTCAGTCGCTTTTAGAATATTGTATCGGTGCAATCGGTGAAGAGGCGTTGAAAGTCTGTCGGTATCCTGAATGTTTTCAGTTCAGCACGCTTGGCATGGCATTAAAATTGGATGACATTACGACACACTGAGGATGGATCAACTCTTCACACCCCTAAATTACCGTATTTTTCGGACTATAAGTCTCTACTTTTTTCCCATGCTTTTAACCATGCGGCTTATTGCCCGGTGCGGCTTTTCTGTGGATTTTTCTTCAACCACCAGGGGGCTCTTTAACAGGAAGTGAATCATTGGAAGTCAAAATTGGAAATCAAAGAAGAAAGTGTTAATTTTCATTTAGAACAAGCACATGCTAGCAGCAGGCACGACGGAGAAATGTTTTCAAACTCATACTCCCTCATCATAGAAACCACAAGAAGAAGTTCATATAATGCAGCTTTTAAGTTGATCGATCTGGCAGTACAGATCGAACGCTGCTGCACGTACGCTCAGCTTGAACGAATCCATGGTTCTGCATTGGAGATGCAGGGCCTCATCCTTAATAGCAGATTTATTGTGACAAACCGAGAGCAGCGGAGATACCAGCGGCTTATATATACACGTTTCCAGTTTATTAAAAAAAACTCTAGGTGCGGCTTATAGTAAGGTGCACTCTATAGTCCGGAAAATACAGCAGGATTATAACATTCCCAAAGCAAGACTATGATGCCTCCATGTTTCACATATCGGATGACATATTCAGGGTGAAAACAAAACTCAACAAACCGATGTTGGGGTTGTGATTTTCACCATTTGCCTCTTGCACGACGAAGCATTAAGATGACAAAATACAGGTTTGAGTGAGCAGTGCTCGTTTTTTGAGCACACTTGCATTTCTTTTCTTAAAAAGCTTGCGTTTTAATCATTTCGAATAATTTAGCTTGTAAACGCGCCTGTGATCAATGCGCTTTCAGACATTCCAAGTCTTGAAGTTGCTCTCGCAGCAGTGATGGCGTTTTATAATTTATCAAAACACCAGATTGTAAGCCTGTCTGCGTCAGCTGTTTTGCTTTTACTCCCCGTAGAATGCAAAAAGGTTTGCAAGTAGCCACCGCCTTTGTGTCTAATGAAGCTAACCGCGTTATCGCCTCCACTCAGCAGCTTGGTTAGCACAATTTTTGAACGATATCGCTGGCATTGTGATGAAGGAACATCCAGACCAATAGTTGGAAAAAATAAAAAGGGTAGCTTTTATCAACCAGCAGAGATTCTCTAACAGACTTCTCCAACGCGTACACAAATCAGGAGCTGAAACAGCACAGCTGAATTGCTGCAGGTGCAGCTTTCAATGAGATGATGATGAGGTTTGTCAGGTTGCCAGGCTTGAATAACAAGAGAGCAGCATGCAGTTTGGATGCATCTGGAGTCGTCTTTTTTTCTTTTTTTTACCTAGTTCTCTTAGATTGTCATGGTAACAACGGATCTTTGTGGAAAAAGCTGTGGATGAGAGAGCATCTTTAGGTCGTAGTGAAATGCAAGTATCGAGGATGGAGAAACAAACACGCATATATCTTCAGGACTTTCAGTTCACTTTACCTAACATTTACCCTAAAACTAACCTAACCATCATTTACCCAACCTGAACTCAATTCACAAATTATTCCCAAACCTAACCCATGAGCCCAAAGCAGCACTTGTTCAGGTTTTGCATCCCATGAGAAACACTAGGTCCTCGCAACGTAACATTTCTTGGAAAAATGGGCTTAAAAGGTGATAACACACATACACCCGTAAAAATAGAGGAAATTCTTTGAAAATAAATAACTGAATGTGCATCATTCTGCATTTTTGTTCTAGTTTGTGGCACCATTTTGCTCCCATACGTTGTCATTTCATCCCCCCAAACAATGTGCACCCCATTTGCTGAACCACCGTGAACCGGTTGATTTCATTTGGTTGCTAACCATTTTGATAAATTACACAAGTAACCTTAAAATGAGTTCATATCGCGGGTTTGAGCTGGTTTTATCTAATATTACTTGCTGGTATTATTTCCTACAACAGCCTATTTTCACTGATTTCTTTTTGTTGTTGTTGTTGTTCTGATGTCAGTTTAGAGATAAAGGAGTTCATGACTGTTGACCGAACCAAAAGCGACGTCTTGCTGGGTGGACATGAAACATCCCGTGGCAATCGGGATACGGTAGAAAATGGCAAAAAGACCATCACCAGTAAATACCCTTTGGAGTCAATACAAAAATGTTGAAAAGCAGATTTAATTTGATCCGATTTACGTCACATCACGCTTTCCTTTTGCGAAAAATAATCTGACCTGTAGAATCCAAGGGGTTTTGGAAGTAAGAGCATAGGTGTATGTTTTGCTTTGTTTTAATAACAGCAAACTCTCTTTTTGGTGAGGAGATGTTAGCCAACTTTTTTTTTTTTTTCTTTTTTTGTGTGACTCTCACATGAGCCACTTTTGGCTGTTATTTCCCACAAGATTTATTTTCCGCTGCTACATATTACACAACCGCTGTGCCGTCAGGGATTTTCAGCTCAACATGAAGATGCCCATATGCGCTGGAAACGGCTCCTTCTCATTATGGCATTGATTTGCTGCCAAACTGTATCTGGATCCCAGTCGGGTATCTCTGATAACTCTAACAAACTCTTCAAAGTAATACACGCTGTGTGGGGAAGAAAAAAACAAAACAAGAAAGAAACGGGGGATGTGTTGCTTGTTTAACAAGGAAAGTAAAGGTTTCATATGTCATAATTAAAGCCAGATCTCACATTGATTGTTGTTTTCTCCTGAGATCTAGCAGCAACGCTATCGCTGTGGTTCGCTATTAATGAAAACAAGGTAGATTATGCAGTTCCTAGCAAAAGAAATGTAGAATACAAACTCCTCATTGCTGCAGGAAGTCAGAAAGTCTTTTGTAAAAGTTGTAGAAATCGCTCATAGGAGTGATCATCATCGTTCTGCATGTTGGCGTTAAGACCTCTAGTAGACTTCAGTGGAATGGGATAAAGAGATAAGTCATTCTGCAAATTGTTGTTAAACCCGTAACAGAGATTATCTGTGTAAATCTGTCGGCCATAATGCCGTCCGCATTCAGAGCGTGTTCTCACACCACATCACAATAATCCTAAAAACAGAGAGGACAGTCCTGATAATCCTCGCAATCACAATATTTACTGAGAAGCCAGCCGAAGCAGAACTACGGCGTACATTTTAGGACATCCTCAGATCTTGGGGAAAGCGTCCTCATGCATTAGAACAAGCGGCCTCAGATGTCAGACCATAGACACAAAGCCTTTAGACCTTTGCATCAGAATAAAGAGTATTACCAAACACGGCATCAGATGAAAAAGGTCTCAATACTGTGACAAAACTGTACAATGTGAACCAGTTATAATTTAGCAGAGATGATAAAGAACGACCAGTTCAATGAAAAACCACTGACCAATTGGGTTATTGTTGGCAGCTGCTGAAAGTGATTCATAAAGTAGCTTTGGGGCCTTTCAATATCAAGTAATCAGTCAAGTACCGTATTTTCCGCACTATAAGGCGCACCTGAAAGCCTTAAATTTTCTCAAAAGCCGACAGTGCGCATTATAATCCGGTGCGCCTTATGTTTTAAAGTGTTTAAGACACTTTAAAACACTTTATCAAAGTGTTTTAAATGTAGTAATTTATTTCAGCCACTGGGTGGCTTCCCGTTCATATTTGCTACATCTCGTTCATGGATCTGAGTATTGAGTGGTGCGGCTCTCAAGGCAGACTTCGTGTATTACTTCGTTCTATTGTGTGCGTCCATTGAATGTAAGTAATACTGTTGTTGATTTAGTTCGGTTTTATAAATGTCTAAGAGCTGCATTTGTACTTTGTCCCGTTGAATATTATGGTCGTTTGGTGTTGTTTACTTGT
>CAEFZY010073367.1:0-20477 GCA_903066815.1 Brachyrhaphis roseni | reverse complement strand
ATCCATCCATCCATCCATCCATCCATCCATCCATCCATCCATCCATCCATCCATCCATCCATCCATCCATCCATCCAATAATCAATCCATCCATCCATCCATCGCTGGATTGATGGATTTCCAGGTTTCCTATTTTGTCTCCAACCAGAACAGAAATTTCTGTCTTTCTGGTAATTTTTTGTACTTTTAATCTTTCAGTTGATTGAAATTTAACTCCAACTTCTCCAAATATGAGTCTGAAATGAAGAAAGATAAACACTGAATAAAAATGTCCGTTTCATTGCTTTGGATAACCGGAGATGCACTCATCAGTTGGCCAGAGATTGAAGCTTCCATCTCTGATCTGTGAAAAATGGGTCACGTACTAAAAAACCCAACATTTTAGCATTTAATTAAAGCTTAAAATGGAGAACTAACAATGCAAACATTTCAGCCAACATGAATCAACCAAAGTTGAGGTAGAGATCAGGATTAAATGCATAAATGTAGAAGTTCATCGACCCCCTAACATATTTGATCGTTTTGTTGCTTTTACAAGTCAGTCAGGATCAACAAAATTAGACTTTTTAGACAAAAATATTTGCAAAAAAACCCAAATGTCAAAGTGGAAACTCACAAATAAAGATATCTAACATGAAATAAGAGATTGCTTAAATATTTTCCCCCTAATTCAACAGAGCTCCAGCCAGATCTGCAGTTTTAAAGATACTTGGTTCTGGAAGGTCCATTAACTGGTTAATCAGTATTACACCATGAAGAACTGTCTAACCAATCAGAGAAAAGGTTGTTGAGAAGTGTAAGTCAGGGGCTTCACTGCAACAAGCCAGGAAATCAGAGCAGCAACGACTCAAAGCGTCCAGCTAAAGCTACAGGAACAGTCACTTATTTCATGTGAATGTTTTTATTTATTTGTGGAAATCAGTTTTCATTTGGCATTAAAAGTTGTTTTTTTGGCAAAATAGACCATTTTTGTTGATCGTGATTGATTTGTAAAGCCAATAAAAGGCTAAACTATCCAAGCAGTGTATTTAAGTCAGTTTAACTCCAGTGACTCCTAAAATGATCACCAAGAGTTTTATTAATGAAATGTGGTTATTCCAGCTCATCTTTATCCTTTAATGTTTGTTTATTGTCAACAGTTTTCCTGGAATCATTTTCTGCAAGTCTACAAAATAAAAGTTAACAGGATTGAAAACAAAATTTGATTAAAAATAAGAAAATAAAGAGGAAAAAAGTTACACCTTAAGTGATGTCAAAAGTATGATGGAGTATTACTAATAAAATTTTGAAATGATAAGAATAAAGTCCTGATAATCAGAATAAAGTCATAATATTTTGAGAATAAAGTCAAAATAATGCAAGAATAAAGTTGCGATAATGAGAATAGTCAATGTTTTGAGATTAGTCATAATGACCAGAATAAAGTTGTGATATTATGAGAATAAAGTCATAATATGACAAGAATAGTAAAAATAATACAAGAATAAAGTCAATATTATGCTCCCAGTTTTATTACTTTATTCTTCTATGACAATATTATCGTAATTCTACAGCTTTATTCTTTTAATTGTATTTTTTAATGATCATAAATTGGATTTACAGCAAAATACCAAAACAAACAGAAAAACTGATTATGTTTTCATACAGGAGACCAAATGTATAAAAACTAACAGCTTTAATTTCTTAATCTTTCCACTATTTTGATGCTAATCCTCACATAGTTTGATAGCAACACACACAGACTGCCTGGTCTTTAATATTTTTTAGATGATGTTAACATTTTGCTCTGAAAACTGTGTAACCCCAATTTGATGCAATCAGACATCTGGTCAGGATTTCATTCACGTCGCAAAACAGTTTGATTAAAACTGTGTAAATAAATTCAGCTGGTGATTTTATCCTCAGCAAATCTTTGAGAAACTTGCTGGAAGAGAAATTTCAATGATGTAACTTTGAAATTACAGATTTTTTTTTTTTTTTTTACTGAACTTGAATCTGTAATACTGTGGAGATTCACACCATTTCAGATCAGGCTGGTGGCAGTTCAGGATATTTCTGACCCATGAGTAATGTTTTGACTCATGCTTATTTGAAACGTTACTTGGATGTTAAGTGGAGGAATGTAAATTTAGATTCTGTAGGAAGACGATGAGCTGTGGGGGTTTCTGAAGGCTCTGAAACTAGTTCATGTTGTCTGCGTCGTCTTTCAACCTCATACAAACGGCAAACATTAAAACTAAATTAAATAAACAAACGTCTCAGAAGCTAAAACATAGCTTCATAACCGATTTGTTAAAACAATGTCTGCTAGCTTCAAAATAAGATTTTTGAACACATTATGGATCTTATTACACATTATCCACTTATACAAAAGAATACATCAAAAACAGTCAAATTGAGCATTTATTGTAATTTAAAGCAACTCCTGCCTTGGATGAATAATTCCACTTTATTGCTTATTGAACAGAAACTGAACCCAAACACAGAAGCATTGATTTAACTGAATGATCCAGATCAACTTCAGGTTATGTAGTAATGGTTTTATAACTCTTCTTTATGGTTTGACAGCAACAGAGTTGGATAGAAATTGCCCACATTTACTGAGTTACGTCTAACTTGAGTAACTTTTTTTTTTTTAATTACTTTTAGGGGTATTTTTACTTGAGTAACTTTATTTTGAAGTATTTCTGCTCTTAAGTAAAGTTTCTTGATTTTCTACCCACTGAATGAAAAACATGTTTTAACCAGAAATTCACCAGACACAGACACACCTGCAGCTTCTGTTTGAAGTTTCATAAGTTTTCTATTGAAAGAAACGGATCAGGTAAATTTATTTATGCATGATTTAATATTTTTTTGTTACTTATTGTCATTTTTGTCCTTAGAATACCAACATTTCCACTCAACTTTATATTTTGGACCGTCTGATGATGTAATTTTTAAATATAAAATGATTTATAATTTGAATAGTTACTCAGTACTTTAGTAGATTTTATATATTTTTTTTTTTTACCAAATACTTCTCTACTCTTATTTGATAAATTTCTTGGACGGCTACTTTTTCCTTTCTTTTTTTTTTAAGTTTAAGAATCGCTACTTTTACTTGATTACAATATCAACCTCCCTCTGGACAGCAGCAGTTTATTCTCTAAGGTCATTGCTGAAGACGTTCCACTTTGGCAAACTGGTTGTTTTGAGTGTTTCGTGTATCCAAAAAATGCACAACGCGATGTAACAGGTCTATAAAAAGTAGTCACACCCTGGGACGTTTTACAAATCGATCAGGATGAACAAAATTTTACTTTTATGACAAAAAATTGCACAAAAAAGCCCTTTAATGTGAAAATGAAATCTGACAGTTCAATCACATTCCACCTGAAATAAGTGGTTGCATAAATATTTGTGAAGTGCATTCACTAAAGTCAGTATTTAGCAGGTCTGAGCTTTGAATAGGCCACACCAGAGCCTCCTAACCATTTCTGTGTAGCTTCATGTTTCCAGTCATTTTCTTGCTGGAACATTAATTTTCTCCAAAAAAAATCACTGGAGATACAGATCACTTTAAAGAGAACGATTTTCTATTTAGTGACTTATTTTATGTTTCATATTTTTATTTAACTGTCAATGTATTGTAGAAATCAATTTTCACTTTGTAAACAAAGAGATTTTTTATTTCAATTGTCAAGTAGTTGATTATGACTGATTTGTAAAACCAACTAAAGGGTAAAACATCCAAAAGGGTGAATTCTTTTTACAGGCATTTAGTTATGAGAAATTGTTTTTTTTTGTTGGGTTTTTTTTTTTGGCATATTGCAGAAAAAAATCCTCTTTGTTTTGAGATTTTATGCTCAGAGTGTTTAGCAATTTTGGCTTTTAGCATGTGAAAATTAGCATGTTTTATGTAAATATTATACTTTCCTCAGAAGGATTTCTGTCAGCATGTTTTATTCTGACTTTAGTCAGTTAGTTGGTTAATTAGTTCCTCGTTTCAATTTGTTCTGACGTAATTCAGCAAATTTCTGAGTCATGCAGTGAATCTGGTCCTTGAGCGTAAACCACCAGGAAACTCTTTTATGTAAAAGTCAAGGTGAAGTTAGCAGATGCTTTGAAGATTCTTGTTTTCATCTGGATGAAAATGTTAGTGCGATTGAATGTAGGAATGAACTGAGATCAGCGTTGTGTCTCAGAACTCCTCGTTTCTGTAAACTCGGGTTTGTCGGTTTGTTCTCGATTGTTGTGAAGTCGCACCGTTTGGGTCGGCGTTCACCACCGCCATGATTGTAGAGGATAATCGAGCAGATTTTCCGTAGTTTCTGTCTTCTCAGCTGTGTGTGAGAAACTTGACGAGACAGTGTGTATCACGGGGGAGAATACAGCAAATATTATCTGCTCCTGCCATTGGTTTCCATGGTGATGAACAAGGCAGCACAGAGACACATCCTGTTCACACGTAACAATGAAATGCATGTTTGGTGTTCGACGGCAGCTGCACAGGTTTGTTCCTGCTGCGAATGAGACACTCAGGAATCCAAGTTTCATTTTCATGCATGAATACAATCAGTGAAATGAAAAGAAACGTTTAATCAATATTGCATCTGTTTAATCGTCTTAGATTTAGCATTTGTAGATTTTAAAAAAGCCAAACACTACCACGCATCTAAGTTAATTTCCCTTCAACTTGTTTTGAAAAAAATTACTGAAAGCACATTTTGTATCTAGATTGTGAAGTTAAAGCAGCTGCAGTCATTTGGCTCAGACACAGAGAAAGAATTTAGCCACAACAGAAGCTAAATGTTTCCAAACTGCTTGGACAGACTCTTGGTTTAACAAAACTTGAAATGACTTTAGTCACTTTTGCACAACATTGTTATGTAAAATGTTGTATAAAAGTTATACAACATTTTTTATTATACAAAAATGTTGTATAATAAAGTATTTTTATGTGATGGACCATGGTTGCCTCTTTGGTCTGACTGTTAACTCCCTGATCCAGTTTCTTTTTCTGGTATTTCAAAGCACTTAATTGTTTCAAATAATTGTTTCAGCTAATTTTAATACCAAAATGAACACGAAAAGCCATTTTTAGATTATTTAATTTAATAAAGGGAACAATAAGTTGCCAGGAGCAACCAGTCTCTATGTGAAAAAGTAATTACCCCCTAAGCATAATAACTGGGCATGACTCCATTATATGACTTGCAAGACTCCATTCATTACTGCAAATTGTTCTGGTCCCAAAGCAGCCCCATAGCATCACACCACCACCAATGTGTTTCAATGTGGGTTCTTTCTTTTTCTGAAATGCTGTTAGTTTTACGCCAGACTTTCTAAAATGTTACACTTTTGTGACAAAAAATTACGCTTTCATTTTAGCAAGTAACAAATATTTTTTGTTTTTGGCAAATATGAGACAGACTTTTCTTTTTGGTAAGCAGAAATTTCCCCTGGACGCCATTGTTGCCCAGTTTCTTGTTAGCATCTAGAGATATTAAAATTTACTATCATGATTATTGTGTTCCACTTAACATCAATATTAGATTAATTTTCTATTATTATTATTGGTGTTAAATTGTGTGCTAATAAATTCAGACTAATCTTTGCACAGACCAAGTTTATAAGACAGACAGTTGTTTTTACAACAAAAGAATAAATGAAAGACTGCTTTAATTGGCCTTAAAATATCTCTTAATCATTGCAGGAATTTCTGTCTTAGTTCATCTGCTACACTAAATAAAGTAAACAGAATTAGAATTGCTTTAGGAAGAAAACTTACATTAACCCGTTTAAAATTTTAATTAAGCCGCACTACTAGATTTGAAAATATGCTTCATTGTCAGTTAACACAGTTTAACTTTAGTGTTAATTTTGTTGAATAATTTGAAACATTTAATTTAAACAATATGTCAAAAACAGCAAAAAAAAAAAAAAGATTGGTGTGTTAGAAAAGTTTTGAATCAAGAAAATGGTCTGTATCATATGGACAACAATACTCTGTCAACAATACTCTGTCAACAATACTCTGTCAAAAACCTCCTGTTTTTCAGAGTTGAAAAAACTTTTTTTGTCATTAAAATGTGCTTTTTTAAAAAATCTGCTCTGGAAATGTGTGATAATGCAGCTTTTGACTTGTTTCTTTCTACTGATTATGACTATATAGTCTGATCATATTAGCTCTTTAGAGACAAAGACAGAAAAGTTTCCACTGCACTTGAAACAATACAATGAAGCTATACATTTTTGCTCATTCGTTTAGATGACGCTTTTACCTTTTTTCTCATCTACTGAAACCCTATTTACTAAATTAATTGTTTTTGGACCTCTAGATTTATGGCCTTAGGAATGTGAAGCTGCTCATTCCTAAGGATTTTCTTTGCCAACTGATATACTCTGCTTGCTTGTTTGTGATTATTTAAGAGGTTGCACACATAGAGGCTTGCTTGGCGTCTTTCAGAAACAGCCGTCAGTCTTTGTTACAATAAAGACGAAAGCCTTGGCTTGGATCACTCCAGTGATTACTGTATCAACATCTTTGAGTGAAGTTTGTTCTTTTGGTTTATGAGTATATAAGAACCGCCTGTGCAGGCTTGGCAGCGGTTAGAGGGAGGCGGTTTCCAGTGAAGAGCCTGGGAAGCAGAAAAAAACGCTGCCTAAAATAATTTGAAGAAAACTCTGAAGGCTAACGGTAACGGTGCTAGCCACATCAGGGACCCTGTTGCTCATTTGCATTGTATATCATGTATTCTTTGTATTATATTTGACATCATATTTAGATATTAATAATTTTAGAAACATCAACAGTGTGTGTGTAGGGGTGTGTGTGTGTTCTTGTATAACCCTCTCATGGGGACCTTGTAATTTCATATGCAATAGCAGGTCCTCATCTCATCACAGGGCTTTTTATTGATTCAAACTCAGGTTTTAGACAGTGAGGGCCCTCACAAAGTGTATCTGTTATCAGTGCTGTACAGCTTCCCAGATTTTCCTGCCAAACATCCGTTTCCTTGGCAACCGAGACAGGAAATAGGAAGTGTGAGTCACAGGAACTACTTCTAATCATTGTCAAGTAGGTTCTTTTTCTTCAGTTGTTTTCTTGTCTCCAGTATGTCCTCCTGCTGTCTGCGCTGCTGTGGAAACATTTTACTTTCATAACTAGACCCACACAGACCAGCTGGTTAGCATGCTGTTAGCAATTAGCGACTAACCAGCTGCCTGCCAGTATGCTAGCATAAGCTAAGAGGCTTTCCCAAAGGCAGTTATTGTCTCCTTTCTCTAAACTGTGTTCCCAGGAAAGTTCTGAAAATATCAAAAGTTAAATATTTTTATGTAATATAAGAAGTAAATATGTATAATGTTGGATTTCTCCTTGATCTTAAAGGAGATAAAGATGACATTAACATAATTTGCTCTTCAACATGAGTGGACATAAATATCTGTAGCTGTTGTTAGGTCAAAATAACAGCCTTATAGAAGTTTGTCACTAATTAGCAGATTCCAAGCAACAAGTTTTTAAATTTCACCAACTGAAAAAACAATCCTCACAGTACAGATTGAAAGCCCCAATTTGTGAAAGTTGTTGTGACTGAAAATTTCTCATGAAGCCGTTAAAACCAGAAAATATGGCAACTTAATAATTACTCTTTTTTTCTGGCATTTCTTTTCAAACAGATTTTATAAAAACTCTAGAGTTTCCAGTATACTCTAAAATGTTCACAAATTTTTGATTTAGTTCCTGAACTAACTATAAGCACAATTTAACATTCATTTGTCCATAAATAGATGAAAATTTATGTTTGAAAGTATATGTTAAAATATACTTTCAAACATCCTTACTTACAATCATGGTAAAAAGACAGTACTGTGGTTTTACATAATATTTAGTGTTTTGGGATTGTTTTAGCTTATATATCATCACCGCAATATCTACTTGTTCAAAATTTAAATAACAAAAGACTTTTTTCAGTGCAATAATTGACGACTAATATATTCTAGATGTTATAAATAAGTATTTTTCATACTAGTATAATATTTAGTCAGTTGCAGACATCAGACACAAATGACATTACCCAAAATGCTGAAGGTCATGGAGTGATGGAAGCACAGAATAGGAAGAGAGGAAAGAAGAAAATGGGACAATATATATTAAATAACAGTTACATGTAAATACATAAGATTATAGTCAGCTACCTAATTTCAATCTCTAGTCTCATTAGCAAGTAAATCTTTAAGCACAATAATAAATAAATTCATGCATTTTATCTACATCCAAACATGAATAATCTATCTAACTTGACAACCACAAATTATTTCAAATATTCATCCATCTATACAACAGTCCATCTATAAAACTAAAAGTAAACAAAATATTTTTTTTTAATCTGTTAAAGTGTGTATCAATATGTTTAATGGTAAAACCAAACCTATTGTGTGTATGGATATAATTCTGATCCCGTTAGCAGATTGGTGTAGTTCTGTGGTTATTTGTCTCTTTGAAGCAATCATTCATCCATGTTAATTTGTCTGAATCTCTTGATTGCCATTGTGTCTCTTTTGTTCTGGATCTTTTCATGTTTTTTATTATCTTCTGGCAGCTTTGAGTCTTTAGAGACAAATTGTTGCATTTTTTAATCTTCATACTTTTGTTTCTGTCATACCTCTTTGTTGTGTGTCTTACTGTTCATCTGTCACTGCATGGCCATGTCATCTCTTTATGGGAATTTATAACCTCCCTTTGGTGCTTTAATAATTTAAATTATGTGTAGATGTGCTCTAACATTTCAATAAAGCCCAGTGTAAACCTCCACCACTGTAGGATTCAGTAAAGTAGTTCTGCTCAGCTTGAAAACTTGATCTTTTAAGTCAGATTTTTAGCAGTTTAACTAACCCTTCATATTTCAATTCTTCTTCCTCTCCTCCCTTCCTCCATATCCTCGCTTTCCTTTCCATTACTTCCCACCCACATCCTCCCGCTCTTCCTCCCACTCTTCCTCTCTTTCTACAGGATGGCCAGGGCAGCTCTCTAAAAACAATCTGAAACCCTGAGACCTGTTACTTCTCAACTATTATACAGAAGAAAACACTTGACGGTTACCAAGGCCTTATTCTCCAAGAGGAACAACAAGATCCACAGGAACTCCTTCATTTAGTATTACAGAAATATTCATGAAATTTTAACTCCATCAACTCAAGATCTCCGACGCCCACACTTATAACAAAAAGTAGAGGCAATAGAAGCTGGAAAACTGGATCATCAGACTGGACCAGAACCTAACGAGACGCCTGGCAGAATCTGAGAACCGCAACAAGCCAGAAGAGAACAGTGGAAATTGGCAAAGTCCTGTGGAAAAGTTTGATGGGACTGCTGACAATAGGTGAGTAGATCTTACTGGGTTTTATCTATATGCTCTGAAGAATCTGTTTATTATTTCTCCCAAAAGATCTAAAAGGATTTTTTAAATTTATTTTAAAAGCGGGTATTTTAACAGAAGAAACTTTAAACTGTTAGGTTGAATTTCATACTTTTATCTCACTGTTGCATATTTTGCTTCAGTAAAGCAGAAAGACTTGCAGCTTCATCAGTCTACACTGATGAAGATTAAGCTCACCTCAGCATGCTTTAAATGCCTCAAACCAGCTGCAGCCTAAACCATTTCCACAACAATCCAGCAAGTAATTAGTTCTTCATAGGTTGTGTATAAGGCATTGAATTTCCAAGTTCAAGTCATTTAGGACGTTTTCACACCTGATAGTCCTGTAGATTCGGTTTGATTGGGGACCAAAATGGCTAAGTTTGTTCCATTTTCAGCTGCTGCAGTTCTCTTTCACACTGTATTATATCTAAGTAACCAAACTAATTAAACAACCTGTTCCCCTCCTCGCCTGTGGGGGCGCTGCAACAAGAACCACTGAAGGAAACGACACCAAAACCTCTGAGTGCAACTTCCTTCTTCATGAAATGTAAACAAAAATGGAGTGGTACCAGATTTTATTTCTCCTTTGTCTTCAGTAAAAGACCAGGACCCATTTCTTCTGCTAGCGCTAGGCTAGCAAGTTTGTTTTGGTTGTGTTTACCCAGAATGCCCTGCAGTGTTGTCCACTTCCTGCTTTTGGAGCGGTCGCCAGTCCGCTTGGCGTTCACATATGAATTTGAACTGAGTTCACTTCAACCGAAGTGAAACCGAGGACTTTAAGTGGACATTAAAAATATGCTTAATATCTTCAGATTTAGATCCACAGAAAACACAGACATGGTAGTTACTTATTGAATCACAAATATTTGTTCAGTTGTTTCAATATGTGTAAAAAAAAAACCAAACAGTTTGAAATGGAGAAAATCTTGATTGCTATATTCGAATTGTGTCTTAAGTGCTAGAAGTCCAAGACTCAACATTAAACGTACAGAGGCTTTAGAACTGGATTCAGTCTGATTTACCTCCTTTGCAAATAATGTGGACCAAGAATTTCCTCCACAGGACTAAATTCAGGGTATCTAGAGGCTCTAAAATGGAAGCTCATCAATTACCGCTTGTTTGTTTGTTAGGTTTTTAATTAAGGTTAAGTGTGTCCTTCTCCCAAATTGGTAATTAATTGTTTCTGTAGACTCTTCTCTTTGAGCCAGAGCTTCTGTTTTGTTTGTTTTTTGTTTGAATTTAGTTCCTTTTATTTACCTTTTTATTGTTAAATGTAGTCACCATTGAGTCTATTGTATAGTTGTTTGTCCTTGTAAATAAATGTGGTAGCCTTCAAACCTTTCGGCTTATTAAAGCCATAAAATTGCAGCAGTGGTCATGTCATCGTAGTTCAGTACGGCGTTACAGACCTCGAAACACCTGAATAGAAAAACCTTTTCAGTGGCGTAAAAACACAAACTATGCCAGAGCTGTATAACTGTATCCTGAGATCGTTTAGGTCATAAACGACATTGAAATTAACCTATCAGAGTAAAACATGCCTCATAGCCTTCTCTGTGTGCTCAAACTGCAACAAAACATTCATCTTCACCAACTTAAAGCAGTTAGCTCGCAGTGTTTCTGTGGTAAACTGATTAAAAGTTACACCTACTACTTAATACTCCTGGTAAAGATCAGTTAAAAAAAAACTATAAAATTATATTTTATACTGGAAAAATCTCATATTGAACTCTTAAAAGAAAATCCTCCAAACTGAACTTTTACATTTATTTAGAGCAGAAAAATGAGCAGTGCTACAAGTATAGGGTTCCTGCTAACAGTAATAGGAGAAAACACTTAGACGTTTCTCAGCATTGGAGCGTACAGAGAGAGATTCCTGAATGCTCCAGATCAGTGGTGTCCGATCTCATTCCTCTGCGGTGTTTGTCATGTTTTTGATGTTCACCTGCTTCAGTTCCCCTTATCAAATAATTGATGCATTAGCAGGCCTCCAGAGAGCTTAATGAGATGCTGAGGAGATAATTCACCCATTTGAAAGCTCTGTTACAGCAGGCATGCAGATGGAATATGTTTGGGTTCTTGTTTTGTTTGTCATGTTCCAGTTTTAAACTTTATTGCTCCTGCTGTAATTATGGAGAGCTTTAGTGCCAGTAACTATGACCTTGTAGCCATTTATTGTCTGAGGAATATTAATCAAGAGTGGCAAGTTCTCTTGTATTTTCCATATTTTAAGAAGCAAAGAAAAATGTATAGGAGGTTCTGGAGTACTAATGTTAAAGGTTAGTCTTTGAAATACGTTTCTGGAGTAAGACATTTTCTTGTTTGTTTTTCCACATCTTTGCTACAGGTACCAAAAGTTAAATATATAAACTTTTATCAGTGATGCTTAGTTCACATACCAATTTTCCCCCGACGCCCCTATTATTATGATGCTCTAAAAACCATGTTGAAGGGGACATATTATGCAGAATTCACATTTTGTACGTTTTGTACTTCTGTTTTTGCCGATTTTTGACAATAAATTAATGTTTTTTAGTGTCTAAAAGTTGAGCCATTTCAAAAACATTTGAATTTAATGTTTCAAATCAGCAGGTGCTTTTCCGTTACCTAGCAACTCCAACAGTTCTACCCGTTACCTAGCAACCCCAGCTGAGCTCCAGCACGTTTGGTCAGCTGGTTTTATCACAGTGTGCACTGTACAATGGCTCCCGGAAAAGCCGAAGTGTTTTGTTGTCGACCTGCTACATTCTTGTTGTTTGTGTAGGAGGCTCCACTTCTGCTTTTCAAAAATGTATGGTTGTATAATTACGCATCACTTTGCACTCAAGTCTGAGTGTAAACGTTGAGTTGGTGGGCGTGGCCAGTAGCAAATTATTGGATTTAAAGTGACAGGAGGCCCTTCTGCTCATTGTAAAGTGAGTAGAATAAAATCTCATTATTTAAGAATTATTTTATGGAGGAAATATGATGGACATGTTTTGTATAGCCTGATAAGGTTTCTTTAATGCCAGGAAATCTCCTGGAAAATATAGATGCAGCTCACAGACTGAAGGGGTTTGTCTCGTTCACTCAGAGCCTGTAAAACCCATCATTTGCATTTGAGGATGTGAAGCCGATTCTTTTTTATTTTTTTATTCTGATTGCTTGACGTGTGAAACTGCCAGACTGTGATGATTGTCAGCTGGAAACACAGACTCTCTTCACACTGAAGAGGAACATTCTGTCTCTGAATTATACAAGAGCAACGTGGAGGGACATTTCTTCTCACATTTATTCTTGGCAGAAATCCTTACACTTCTTAGAGGAAATGTCTTTACAAGGGTTCACTTACTGTACAGAAGCAGTCAGCCCTCCCAGTCATGTTTTATGATCCTGTGAAAGCAGTTGGTGGTGGATTTCTCTTTTATCAAACACTGTCTTTTTTAATTGTGTGCAAAGGATGATCGAATACATCCATCCATTTTCTGACACCCTTATCCCTAATGGGGTCGGGAGGAGCTGGTGCCTATCAGGCGGGGTCACCCTGGACAGGTCGCCAGTCTGTCGCAGGGCATCACAGAGACAAACAACCAGGCACACACACTCACACCTAGGAAGAATTTAGAGAGACCAATTAACCTGACAGTTGTGTTTTTGGACTGTGGGAGGAAGCCAGAGTACCCGGAGAGAACCCACCATGCACAGGGAGAACATGCACTGTGTGCAGAAAGACCCCGGGCCGGGAATCGAACCCAGGACCTTCTTGCTGCAAGGCAACAGTGCTACCAACTGCTCCACTGTGCAGACAAGTGACGATTATTTCATTCTGGGTTTGGAAAGCTTGAATTTACCGGAACTTATTTATAACATGTTTTATTAGGTTGCTTATGAATTACGGGTGTTTCCATGCTCGAAACCTCTGAAGAAGATATGAGCAGCCGTTTTAAAAAAATGGCCACCATGATTGTAATGGAGAATATCTGTTTGCAATAAAATAAGCAGTAGATATAATTAGTGGTGGACACAGATAACTAAAAATTTAGGTTCACTAATCAATAAAATGCTAAACAAAAAAATTGTAGAAGCTAATGCTAACCATTAAGACTGTTGCTTAGCCTGTAAGATGATACATCATATTAAAATTGTATGGATATGATGACCAAAAACAAAAATATATGATGACATTAAGTTAATCAAATTTGTGAAAATGGCTAAAATTTTATGCCAATAATTTCTTTAAAGGGCTCAAAAATGGCAGTTATTTGTAAAAATGCAAACTTTTATGCTTGTTTTTCCATTTGAAAGATTAACAGATTTTGTTTTTGTTTTCTCTGGTGGCCATTTATAAAACTGGTCGCTATGGTTGTAATGCAGAATATCTGGTTGCACTAAAATAAACAGTAGATATTACTAGTGGTTGGCACAACAAGCCAAATAGTTAGCTGGAGCTAACTAACCATTAAGACGACTCGTTCAGTCTTTGAAATGCTACATATTATTACTTTAAAGTTGTATGAATATTTTTGGCCAAAGTTGAAAACATAAGACATAAAGTGAATATAAGTTGTGAAAGTCAGTAACATTTTATGTCAAAAGTTGCTTCAAAAGGAGCAGTCATTTTGAAATGCTCCTTTGTTTGAAAGATTCTTCTGACTGATTTGTACAATTTTAAGACAAATTTTCAGGATTAAGCAACCTGAGGTACAAATTATTCTAAAACAAAATTTAACGATCTGTTATCAACTTTTACATATTTTTAACCTTAAAAATCATAATTTTTTTCTTGATAATGTTTTCTTAAGCTGGTGGCAATCTTTCAAAATGGCCACCATGGTTGTAATAGAGAATATTGGCACAGCTAACCAAATAGTTAGGTTCACTCACCAATAATCTGTTCAACAAGAATCTGAACGCTTACGCTAAACACATCAAAAGAACATTAGCTAATGCTAAGTGTTAAGATGACTATTGCTCAGGCTGTAAAATGCTACATTTTGTTACTTTAAAGTTGTCTGAATATGACGACCAAACTTAAAAACATATGATGTGACATAACATGAAATGTTGTGAAAGTTACATTTTATGTCAATAGTTGCTTTAAAAGACAGCCATTTTGAAAACCTGTAACTTTTACGCTTGTTTCCACATTTGGAGGATTCTTCTGGCTGACATGTACAATTTTAAGACAAATTTGTGATTTTGTCAGCAGGATACGGATAGGAACTTGAGGTTTGAATTATTATAAAACAAAAGGAAGTGATCTGCTATCATATTTTTGACTTTTATTCCTCCAAACTGTGTGACAGACAGCTGAAACATCCTCTCAGCCCCGCGGAGCCACATCCAGCTGTAGAGCGTAGCTGCTGCATTGTTCAGGCTGTGTGGGAGGACAGCGGCTCTGCCCAGGACAAAAGCTGGAAATGATCAATGGCGACCCCGAGTTATTTCAGGACCGAGCCTCCCGCTGATCTAATCCACAAAGAATTTCACCTTTCATTCCCAGAAAGACCATCTGAAGCTCTGAAAATTCATGGATCCGCTCGTTCCCAAAGGAACGGCGAAGGTCTGAGGAGACATTATGTAACGAAGCGCTATGCAGAGATGAGTGCAGGGAAAGAACCGCTGTGCTTCTGCTCCCACTGAGTGGTACCTGGAGGACCCATTCACAGCTACAGCAGCAGGAGTAAGGATGAAAGAAGCTGCAGCTTCTGCATAAAACGCTGAAACCATCGACTGGGTCTGAAGCCTGCAGGAAAGGGCTTGAATAGAAGAGCTTATGAGAGCAGAAAATAGAAGAAACAGGAGAAGAGAAGCTGCGCTTCTTCCTCTTTCAGCTTCTGTTGGTTAAAATTCAGCAGCTCTGAAGATTTACGTCGTTCAGTCCTGAAAACAAAAAGCTACAAATACAATTTTCACAAATTATCTATAAAAATGTAACAAAACATACTAGAATTTCTCTCAATAATTTAGATTTCACCATTGCAGTAAAAAAGAGAGTTTTTACGTGATGGCGTTAACATTTGCATCACGTTTTTAAAATTATTTGCGTCAAGTTTAATTTGTAGAGCGCATTTCAACAACAGGGCAGTTCACCAGCTTTGAAACAAGCATTAAACATTACATTTTGTCAAGACGTCATAAAAATCATCAGCAAATATGTTGATAAATGTTCTAGTTACCTCTAATCAAAGGCAGCTCTAAACAGGATTTTAGTCTAGAATTAAAGGAATTCAGTGTTTCAGTAGTTTTGCAGTTTTCTGGAAGTTTGTTCCAGATATGTGGTGCATAGAAGCTGAATGCTGCTTCTCCATGTTTGGTTCTGGTTCTGGGAACCAGAAAACCTGAAAGGTCTGGAAGGTTGATGCAGCAACAGAAATCTTTAATGTGATAGAAGGCCGACTTTGTAACCGTCTTTATTTGGCTCGGAAGGTTCAGGTCTGAGTCCTGATTGCTGGTTTCCAGATGTAATAACTGAAGCTGTGTGCTGACTCTAGATCTTTGTCAAAAAGTGTTGAACTTTACCTCAAGAGGACAGAAAAAACAAATTTTACTCTGACAATATTTTTAAAAAATTTAAAATCGACAATGGTGGCCATATTTGAAGATGATCTTGATCTTGTTTCCCTTATTTGGCGGCCATTATGGTCGTAATGGAGAATTTCTGTTTGCACTAACATAAGCAATTAGATGAATGTGTTTGGTGTAAAATCATACATATTCTACATATTTTCTTGATCTTCTTTTTATGGTGGCCATTTTTCAAAATGGCCACCAAAGTTGTAATGGAGAATATCTGTTTGTACTAAAACAAGCAGTAGATATTACAGCTAATCAAATAGTTAGGTTCACTAACCACTGATCGGCTAAACAAGAATATTAATTGCCAAACTGCTAAACATATAAAATATTAGCTGAAGCTAATGCTAACCATTAAGCCTTTGAAATGCTATGTATTATTACTTTAATGTTGAATGAACATGACAACCAATAGTCAAAAACAGATGTGATATAAACCTTATACAAGTTATGAAAATTAACATTTTATGCGCATAATGGCTTTAAAAGGCTCAGATATGGCAGCCATTTTGAAAAATGGCAGTCACATAAGATCTGAATGGTGAGCAAACAAACTTTTATTCTTGCTTCCACATTTGAAGGATTTCTACAGTAATGTGCTGCGTCATTACGGAAGCGGTTGCTATTCTAAGATAATTGCTGATGTTTTTCTAGAGGCTATTGATTATTAGCTAATCACAGATTCTGGCTGTTATTTCCCATCTGAAATCTAGTTTCCTTTTTATTTTCAGCTCTGCGTCAGGAGGCTTTAAGGTTTTTCTGGGTGCTCCTGATCAACATAAAGTTGAGGGAAATGCTACCAGATGAAGCGTAATCTGAATTAATCGTTGGTTCACCTTCCTGGGCTAACAGGAGTCTGACTCAGATCTCTGTTTGAACAGCCGCCACAAAGCTCCTTTCAGGTGAAGCTGCCAGTGAAAAGCTGGATTTCATTGGATGCTTTTGTTTTTATTCACCTGTTTGTGTTGATTTGTTTTGAGTCAGCAGTGACTCAGTTCAACATGGTGAAAACAGGTGAAGATAAACACAGAAAGAGGAAACAATAAATGCTTTCTGTTGGACAGTGGGCAGTCAGGGGGTTGCTGCCTAAACAAAAGGAACCATCATCTGTCTGAGCTGCAGTGATGCCTGACTGGACCGCTGCAGGTCCGATCGAGCATCCGAGAATGAGGAGGAGGAGGAGGAAGGGTTTTATAAATGCCAGCAGATGATTCACAGCCTCTGATTGGAGGATGTGAAGCGCTTTGAGAAGTGGAGGCTGAAAATCAAACCCTTCAGCTCTGAAATGATTAAAGAGAAAATTGTCGAGGCTGGAGGTGGACAGAATGGACATAAACACAGGTTCTGTGATTCTTCAGAACAAAAGCAGCAGAACGATTCTTTGACATGGCTTCCTCTTCCAGTGTTTATCGTAAGGAAACTGAAATGAACACCAGAACCGACAGCTGGAATATCTGACAGGAGAAACTTTCATTCTTCCAGTTTATCTGTTCTGATATCTGAAATGCGTTTGTAGAAGTTTAGCGTTAATCAGAAACTGACATTTAGAGAAAAAATGTTACAAGTGGTTACAAGTACTGGTCATTTAGTTCTACAAAAACTTTCTAAAAGCCTGAGATTTTTATATTTTTCAGGTAAAACCAGTGTAGTATTGACATCTTTATGTCAGAAGCTGTTGGGATGAAGGAAATGATGTTGAGGTCATTAGTGACTCCAGTTAGCTGCTCTGCCTCATTTCTGCAGGCTTTGAAAATCATCTTGAAATGTGTTTGGGGATTTGGCTTTTATTGCAAATTTCAATCATCGTTATGAGTTAAAGAGCTGCTGGGGTCTCGGAGTTGGCTGATATTTTATCTCAGGAAAATGGAAACTCTGTTTTCTGATCCCTAAACTGCACAACTCAGTTTCCTGAGAATGTTGGGAAGAAGTTCACAAAATGGGGCCTGGAGATAAATGACCCAGAAGAGAGCGCTTCGTTTCGGGTAAAGGTCAATCTCACAGAGTTTTAAAGAAAACTGGATGCAGGGATCTCTCTTCATTTGATGTTAAGAGTTAAGAAAAGATTCCTTGTTTTCAGATTTGTTATTTATAGAAAAAGTTCCAAGTGTCAGCTGCACACTGTTTGTTTTTTTCTATAAGAATTAAAGCTAATTGAAGAGCTGAAATAACTTCAGAGGAAAATTATTTCATCCAACTTTCATCACTTATTTCAATCTTAAAATGAAAAGTTACTAAAGGAGAATGTGAAAAACAAAATCCAACATCCACAAGAGCAAAGACTCGAAAACAGTGAACTAGTGAGCCTCAGTCTCGGTTCGGTCGATGTGAACTCTGGCCCGGTTTGAATGCATATGTGAACGGTCAGCGGCAGGAAGGGAACTGCAGCGCAGGGCATTCTGGGTAAATACAACCATAACAAACGTACTAGTCCAGCGCTAGAGGGAGAAATGGATCGTAGTCTTTTATCAAAGACAAAAGAGAAATTGTAAAACTGCTCAAATCTGATGTTGCGCTCATTGTCGTCTTCAATGGTTTTGTGTTGTTTCCTTCAGTAGTTCTTGGTGCAGCGCCCCCACAGGCGAGGATGGGAACAGGGTTTTTTAAAGTGTTTGGTTTGTTTGACAATGTTTAGTGATATAATTGGATGAAAAAGGCCTGGCTGGTGGTGAGACTTGTTTAGTTGCAAGCACAGACACAAAGCTACAGGACACATATTGTTCTTTGTTCATATAGATAAATGACACATCAGTCTCAGGTAGTTGGCACTAATAACAGAAGGTGTGACATCTGTGCTAGCTAGCACTCTGTCACAACATAAATGACAGCATTTCCCTTCTGTCCACAAAGTTTCCAACATTTCTTGGTAGTTTTTTCCTAACTTGTCCCTTTATTTGATGAAGTTATTTGTGTGCTGAAAGGTAAAAGACCTGAAGTGAAGTTTTACTGTTTTATCAGGAATGGATTCTTTGACAAAGTAATAAAAATAGTCCTGAGGGTGGTAATATTCTACTGTAAATGTGATGAGGTCAAAACAAATATTTTTTAGATGTGAGGGGGACACGCCCTCTTCACTCATAATTATTGCTTTGGCCCTGGATACGATGCATTAATGGCCTTCATCTGTAAACATGGCTGCCTCACTGGGACGATTCGTTGAGCTGAAAAGGTTTTACTCTGACTTAAAGCAGGAAGTGGACTACGTCGCAGGGCATTCTGAGTAAATGGAACCAAAACAAACGACTTAAAAACTTTCTTCACATTGATAAGAACCTTTGATATTGGTCTGATATTGGAAATCGATAACTGCTGATGAATTTGTTCACATCTGGCTGATCCTGCTGTGACAAGAAGGCAGTTTAGTGGGTCGACAGAGAGAGAGAGTCAGCAGGTACTGAGAAATTGTTCAGCTGCGTTGCCATGGCAACAGTGAGCATGTAGATCAGGATTTTTTTTTTTAACACACACACACACAGACACACACACATGGTGACAGAGAGGTTAGCACAGGATTCCCTGCTAATCCAGTTTCTATGACAACTCACAACTCGCGCCTCGCCTCGCCGTCTGCCTCGCTTTCATCCCCGGCTGTGATGGAGCCCGACACAAACTTCTGACTCCGTCGGCATCGCCGCCGCGCAAGCTAGCAATTACCAGCAGTGGAGATTAATAGAAAACGATAATTAAAAGACGGGACGATGTTTTCGTTAGAACATCATCGACTGCAGACTCTGGCGTCAACGGAAACCTGCAGCAAATTAGCTTTTATTAGCAAATTACAAAGTAGCTGAAGGGTAGCTCCAACTTGTGCATCAGTCTGAGTTCCCTACTCAGCATTTATTTCATCAGCATCATCTGGAAGCGATGGCATGCTGCTTGCACTGTAAAAAATGAACAGCAATAATTTTGCTGTTATTCAGCCTGATTTTAAAAAAATGGGAGCTCATTTCTGAACATCAGCATTTTTTAAACCATGTTATTGATTCATTTATAAATGTCACAGTTTCAGACTAAATTTTAATTAGCAAGCAAAATATTTAGCTAACAAGTTAAATATTTTGTGTAGAAGCTAATAATTTAGCTAGTGAAAATGTAGTTTTCAAACTAAATATTTAGCTAATTTGGAAGCTAATTATTTATCTGGTAAGCTAAATATGTATTTTTGAAGCTAAATATTTAGTTAGCAAGTTAAATATTTAGCTTGCAAGCTAATGCTGTAGCTACATATTTAGATTAATATTTCATTGAGAATGAATGCTGGTCTGGGAACGCCTTGGGATTCCCCCAGAGGAGCTGGAAGAAGTGGCTGCGGAGAGGGAAGTCTGGGCCTCCCTTCTGAAACTGCTACCCCCGCGACCCGACCCCGGATAAGCGGCAGACGATGGATGGATATTTCATTGAGAGCTAAATATTTAGGTTAGGGACTGTTTTAGCTAGGAAGTGTTGAGACGTTTACTCAAGACACGCACAAAATACATGCACCACACAAACTACTGACACATGACATTCCTCACAAAA
>CAEFZY010073353.1:0-15248 GCA_903066815.1 Brachyrhaphis roseni | reverse complement strand
TATATATATATATATATATATATATATATAGTTGGTTCTTATTAAAGCAGCTAAACATATTGAGTTTGATTTGGTGAGATAAAAGCTTATTTAGCTTTATTGTAAATTTAACTTGAGAGATACTTTTTACATGCTTTCTAAAGGTATTACCATCTATAGCTTTAGACTTTCCCGTCCAACATCAGTGTGTAACCTCACAAATGCACTCCTTGAATAATGTTTTTAAAAAAATCCCACTAACTCACTCCTAAAGCTTTCAAACTGTTACAGCTGCAAATGGGGAGCCGACATCACTAACAACGACGTCAAGCTCTCGAACGTTTTTATAAGCTTTTGGCAATATGGTCTATTTTCACTATAGACACTAAAACAAAATAACCTTCTTCAATCTCACACCCACAAAGCCGCTTTTTAATTACTTTTTTTTTTCTTTTCAAAATGCAACACTAATTTACAATAAGTTAAAGAAAAGCACGTTTTGAAATTGCTCCACTACTTCCTCTCTTTCTAGATTTAATCAGCATGGCTGCAGTTGTGACTCTTTAATAGTGGCTCTTGTTTTTCTAAGAAGCACCAGAATAAATAGCAACACAGTAATTTGATCTGCATTTAATAAAGCATGGAACGCTTTTATTGTGTCAGCTCAGCATACAAACACTGAAATACTATTCAAGCTATTCGTTTTATGTAACAGATTTTATTCTGTGAAGGAATCCAGGTTTGTTTTGTTAAATTGCTTTAAGTTTCAAATTTTCCTCTGAGTATCAGGACCAGTTACATAAAGGTCTTGTTTTTGTATCAACTCAGTTGTAGTTGTAGCTTTCACCTCGGTCCTTAAAATCATTTCTAAGTAATGAGAGATTCTTGTTGGGACTTTGGACCATCAGTGATAAAGAACTGCATGTAAAAGATGCATATGGGTCTATTGTGCATGCAGGGCTGTTAAAGGAAAATACTGACCGACCTAAATCTGCAGGTGATTTAAAGGTACCTGAATTTGAACCAGGTGAAGATAAAACTGCCACTTTAGGAGTTCTGGGCAAAACATATTTACAAAAGTAAAAAAAAAATTAAAAAAAATTGCACAATGTTTATTTTTTTGTACAGTTTTGATAATTTGAAGTGTGAGGTTTTTTTGTTGTTGTTTTTTAAGAAAGTTGAAAGTTGCCTTTTGTAATCTGTATACTCCAGTCAGCGATTTATCAAATACTAATTCGTTGATAATTATTTCAATAATCGATTTATTGTGATTAACCGGATTAATCATTTCAGCCCGGTAGTCATGCTAGCATGAACCAGTCAAACCCCAAACCTAAAATGACAGAAACAGATTGGATGGATCCTCGCCCTCCATCCAATCTGACTGAGTTAAAGTTTTTGTAGAAAGAAGTAGGGAGGAAAAAATTCAGTCTTTAGATGTGCAAATCTAATAGAGACCTTCTCCAAAAGATTTACAGTTATAAATTAAGTTTGAGCCCCCCCCCACCCGCCCACACAAACTATTGGGACAGGAAGTGCAGAACACAAAAGGCTGTTTCACTTTTCAGTTTTTAGCAAAAAAAAAAGAAAAAAATGTTGAAGACTGTGTCATTCTTCTTCCTCTTCAGGTTAGTGCTAATTTATGCCGGTCTGTCAAGAAAAAAATCCCAATGGAATATAATAGCTGTAACGAGACAGAGTGTCAGAAAGTTTAAGGAATGTGAATAGTTACTAGTCGATACTTGATTTAAATATTCCAGGTCTCTGCTGTTGAATGATATATTTCTTGCTGCCTCGTTAAGACATACATCACATCACATCCACAGCAAATATGAATGTGTTGAGCGCTAAAGATCCCGTTTCACTGCGTTGACTTAAAATTAGGAGCAACTTTTGCAGCGTTAACACAAATTACATTGTTGTCCACAGCATGGTTTTGTTTGTAGTGTAGCCATTGTTTCGACACATTCTGACTGTTTGTTGTTTTTTCCACTCCTCCAGTCTATGGTAGCATTTTTAAAGGACCCGTCGGGACCCCCGCTGTGGGAAGAGAACCCCGAAGCAAAAGACGTCGTCCACGTCGAAACGGAGAAAGTAAGTAACGACCTTGACGAACTTTTTAAAGTTTTTGGGTTTTAAAATTCTAAAGCAGCATCTGCTGCATTGTTTAACGCTGGTTTTCAGCTGCCATGATCACAAGACTCCTGCCAAGCAGACTCCTCTCCTGCCTAGTTGAAAAAATTAGAGGCAAGTTTTTGCGTTTGAAGCCAGTGGAACGTTGTTTCCACCCATGACAGATGTTGGTCTTCATGTCCCCCAACCTCATGAGGACGGAAACATTTCCGCGCAGCTCTCATCCTGCCCAATCTGACGAGGGCCGCCATCAAAACCCTTCAGAGCGTTATCGCGCGCAGCCCGTCAACTCGCAGCCGTAGTGAGTGTAGCGCGCTGAAAGGCCGTTAGTTTAATGAGCAGCAAGCCTGACAGTTTGTAGCAGCTCTCCAGTTTCCCGCTGTGGGGCTTCTTGAAGACGTCAACAAGAGATTGTGCTGAATGTGGCGTTCTGGAAGTTGCTGAGGTCATGATGGTGATTATGAGGAGAGGAAACTATTATGAGGGCTCATGCGTCTTCACTCTAAAAATCTGAAAGCCTTCACTTTGTTAGAGATGTGTCTAAAGACGTTTTTTTTTTAACATCTGTTTTTGTCAAAGTTGTTGAAATGTTCACAAATTTTTTTTTAATAAGCCTATTTTATAGACGCACCAATTAACATTGTGTGGCCAGTTTGTGATACCAATTTTAGGACCAATAATATTCCATCAATAAGCTTCTATGCTCCACAAATCTGCAACAAACTTCTGGAAAATTGTGAAACAGCCAAAACACTGAGTTCCTTTAAAATCTAGACTAAAAACCCACCTCTTTTGGAGTTGGTTTTGTATCATAATAAATGAAACACTAACCAACATTTTGATGTGTAATAACGGCACTTGGAAATATGCAGTGTTTCAGTTGTTGATTTTTGTGTGTGTGTGTGTGTGTGATGTAAAGCACTTTGAACTGCCTTGTTGCTGAAATGCATGATACAAATAAACTTGATTGATTGATAATATTAAAAAGATATTAAAAGCAAATATTTTTGTTGTTACTGCTATGCAGAAATGTGCAAATCAATGTAAAAAGACTGAAACAACAAATCATATCAAACACGATAAAAACATGCTTGAATAAAACATGGCAGCATCAGATGAGACGCTAAAATGCCTATAATACCTGAAATGCTGCTAACATTTGCAAAACCTAAAAGTGCTTCATCTGGTTTCATTTCCAAACTCCTCACTGGTGTTTATAATAGTCAACCCTCTTCAGTCAGTCACAACTCCCGTACCAAAGGGTGTTACCTGACAGCGTTGCATGTCGTAGTTCAGCCAGGGAACTGATGGCATCTCTGCTTGTGAACTGTGACATTTCACCGTTGTCTTCCTGTTTCCCTTTTTGTTTTATTTTTTCTCAGGACTTCAGAAAGCTGTTGAAGAAAGAGGAAAGACCGGTTCTCGTTATGTTCTACGCCCCCTGTGAGTCTCCGCTTTACTGTTAGACATTCACATTTACCGATGTTCATTTTGTTTAATGTGTTGACCGTCTGCCAGTAAAAAACCAAACATGTTGGTTCTCAGTTGGAGAGAAGACTTGAAGTGAATTAAAAAGTTTTCTGAATTTCCTTTTTTCTTCTACATTCGACCCCAGAGTTCTACATCAACCTTTTTAAATTGTCTTCAGCTCATAATGAGAGAGGAGTTGTTGCTTTAAGAATATTAGTTCACATAAAAACAGCAGGAACCAAAATGTTTCTGCTAAACTCCTTCAACAGCTCGAATGGGCAGCATCCATATTTTAAGGTAGAGTGCAGGCCACATCTGTTAGCTCATCTGAAATAGGTTTGTTAAAAACTTTAACATAATAAACATAGCTGTCATTGCTGTAAATCAACCTCTCTTTATAGGTTCACTTTATGATGCATTATTCCATACCATTACTAAAGACGCCGTGTTAATTGCACACAATAGTCTGACACATTGTTTAGACATGAAAACGTCTAAACTTTCCAGATGAATGATTTTATAAGATGGTCTCTTGGTTTTGACCTGTGTTTTTGTTGGATCTGCAGGGTGCGGCGTTTGCAAGAGGATGCAGCCTGTTTTTCAGCAGGCGGCCACAGAAACAAAAGGCAAATATGTAAGTGTGTCGCCCGTCCGTTGTGTTGTTGCAGCAAGTCTCCACAAGTAAATCCCATCCCTTCAGTTTTTCTGCAGATTAAGAAAGCGTAAAACTTTTAAAGTAGTTCAGACCGCCTGCCGGTCTTAAATAAGAGACCGGCAGGTGCTCTGTAGGTTTTAATTTAATAACCCATTTTAGCTTCACATAAAATTCCGAGACTGTACCTGATTTAAATTTGATCTGAGTTTTAGCACAAATAATTTTTCAGAGGTTTGTCAGTCAGTCTTTTCAGACATGTTTTTAATATTTTTGTTTCTGTCTTGTTTTTAACTTGTTCCTCGAGATTTTTCACATTTTGTCACCATGCAGCTTACAAACGTCATTGTATTTTGTTGGGATTTTATGACAGACCAGCACAAAGGGGGACTCAATAAAAAGCAAAAGGAAAAATAGGCATAGTTTAGTAGAAACTTTACGCAAATGAAATTCTGAAAAGCATGCAAGTGTGTTGATCTGTGGCCTTTATGTCCACGTCAGCAAAGTCCAAACACTCTGTGGCGGAAAACGTTACGCAGCACAGCACTCTGAGTGCTTTTCCACAGTTGAACATAGTGGTGGCAGTATCATGATGTGAGAAGCTGGCTGCAAGTTCACCTGATACCAGGAGAACAACCCAAAACACGCGGGCAGAGTTACAGTGAAATAACTTGGATGAAGCATATACATGTCTTAGAATGGCCCAGTCAAAGTCCAGGTCTCAATCTGTAACAAGGTTTAAAAGTTTATGTTCATCCAGGCTCACTGAGCTTAAATTAAAAAGATTGGACAAAAAAATGTAGTCTGTCTGTTTGTTGCTCTTTGCAAGGCAGCGTTTGCAGACGCAGAATTTATTGACCGTGTTTTCAGCTCGCACCTTCATCTGCAGTTACTCTAATGACTAAAGTCCTTCCAGTTTGTCTTTACAAGATCTGTAAAGATAAAATGCGACTTTAACCTACTTGTTTGTGTTTAGTCTCTGCCTTTATTACATAAAGGGAAATCTAAAATATTTCCCCATCTTGAACTAAACACTGTTTTTCTTTAAAAGTGACATAAAATGGAGATGTGGTATTTTAATACTTCGTCTGTTATATGATTTTTTTTTTTGTAACTGTAAATTGTCTTTTTTATGCAAACTGACCCCAGCTTGAAGAATATCTGATGTAGCATGATACTGATGCTAATGGAGATTACAGTAAACATAAACATAAACGACACACATCTTATGGCTAAGATCTCGAAGGATTCAGAATCACTCTATATTGAGAAAAGGCTGTGAATATCTAAATGAGATGTCTTTTCTTTTTGTTTTGGTATTCTAGTTTTAGTAAGTTTGCAAAAACAAACGAGCAACTCTCTCCCACATTCTAATTCTAATCTCCCACATTATGTGCGCAAAAATTTGGAGGAGCGAAGAGATTATCGCAATTTGTAGTGAGGCCGCAGTGTGGCACGTCGTCTAGAAAGCGGAGCGCTGCGAATACTTTCTGAATGCTCTGCTGGTTCTCAGAGTGCCGCCGTCGCCGCCTCCCGCGTTGCTTTGAAGTGAACGATGAGTGGGAGCTTAACCAAGTTGTGTAATCCATTTCCCGTCTCAGTCAAGGACGAGGGAGAGCGCGCGCGCAGCATCTGATGTGTTTCATTAAGTCTGACTGAAAAGAGAAGGGAGAAACTCAAAAGATACTGCGGGGAAGTTGTTTTATTTCCAGTAATTAGGTTTACTTTGGCGGTGCTCTCATCACGTTTCCTGGCGCAGGAGAGGAAGAGTTTGGCATAACTCTGACATTTAGGTTTTCTCTACAGCTATTCATACGCATTTTAAAGTTTAGTGCAATATTCGCTGTGAGCTTCTGCAGAAGCGTTGGTCGTTTTTAAGTGAGATTTTCACAGATCACTTTGGAGTATTGGTTGGACTTTTTTTTAAAGCTTTCAGGTGAACCTTAGATAATCCCTCAGTCATAGTAAAAGGTGCTCTCTTTCGAAGTCACCTTGACAATATATTAATAAGGCTGTTAAAAAAAGTCACTTTCCTTTTTCCCGAACAACCTCAAAAGTTTTAAAACCTCGCTCCTGATTGGTCCTCAACTTCTGAGCCTTTTTCCTCTCCATTATTCTGGTCTAAAACATCTACTAGACGTCTCTTTTAATGTTCTCTTTCCGTTTAAACTCTTCTTCATCATCTTGGAGCTCTCTGACGGTGGCGAACCTGCTTTGATGTCCTTTCCTCCTCAGCCTCCGCCGTCACTTTTCATCCCCTCCCTGACAACTCACGTCCCGCCTTTCTTTCACTCTGTCTGATTTGTTCTAAAGGTCCTGGCAGGGATGAATGTTCACCCGGCTGAGTTTGACGGCCTTAAGCAGGAGTACAACGTCAAAGGCTACCCGACCTTCTGCTACTTTGAGTAAGTTGAGTCATCTACCTCGTTAAGTCTCGTCTTGAGGCTCGGCCGCTCGCTTTCGAGGCCACTTCAAACAAAAAAGCGTAAATCTGTTGAACACAAGCGGGGACGAAGGTGGCAGACGTAAACCTGAAAACGTAGACTTCAAGTGTTTGTTACTTGAGTTTGCACCTTTCCTTGGCTAGTAACTAGTTACATGTACTCAATTAAATTTACTTTGAGTGGCTTTTTTGAAAAACAATAAAGTACTTTTAAGAGTATTCTTATTACACTGTACTTTTTACTTGTACTTGAATCATTTTATTGGAAATATTTCTACTCTTGAGTAAAATTTCTGAATTTTCTACCCACTGGATAAAGAACAAACATGTTTTAACCAACAGTTCACCAGACACAGACACACACCTGCAGTTTTTAGTTGAACTTTAATAAGTTTTCTACTGAAAGAAACTGATTTGGAAAAATTTTCTTTTGCCTGACTTTATTCTTTGTTACTTATATGTATATTATGTCCTTAAAGTACCAAAATTTCCACTTAGCTTTATATTTTGGTCTATCTGATGATGTAATTTTTAAATGTTAAGTAATTGATCAGTTACTCAGTACTTGAGAAGACATTTTATCAAATAACTTTTTACTCTTAAGTAATTTCTTGAATGGTTACTTTTTACTTATACTTGAGTAAAAATAAGTTGAAGTAGTAGTACTCTTACTTCAGTACAATCTTTGTACTGCCCACCTCTGCTTCTAACATCACTAAAGGTCGGAGCATAAAGAGGTTTGTGGAAACAGGTGGTGCTCGGTATAAATGAATGGTTACCATGGGAAATTCAAGAATTTAACATGGATGAAAGAGTTAAAGCAACACTCCAGGTGTGTTATTGACAAGGGAATAACATCATGACATGATAAAAAGCTTAAAAAAGTTGATTTTACATAATAACCCTCTTTTAAAATGTCTTGATTTTTCAAAAATGTTTTGATACCCAAGTTTCCAGGGAACTTTAGGAGATAAAGAAGCAAAATAAACAATTTTAGCATTTTTTAAAAAATTTTTTTTCATTCAATAGTGTAGATAGAGACCAAAGAAAAATGAACACAAAAAAAGGACAGCTGAGAGTCAGAGAAAGTCCACTGCACTGACATGACAGGCACCCTAAACGCCTCCTAACTATTTGATTTCCTGGATGCCAGCGCGCGCCGTTCCTTATTTCTCCCCGCTCCGGCTTTATCATCCCCATTTCCACATTAAACGCTCTTTCATTCCAGTCTGGCCTTTTAATTAGGCCGGGACTGATTAAGTACCTCTGTGGTTAGAAATTGCATGCGCTCCTCCTCTCTTCCTGTACATCTGCGCATCTCCTTCTCTCGTGCGCACTGTGCGTGCTTCCCCTCCCCGTCTGTAGCCGAACCGGAGCCAGTCTGTTAGTTGGAAGTGCATTAGTGTCTGAGCAGAGCTGGCTAATGACCGTCCGAGTCCACTGGCTTCAATAATGAGCTCCTCGCTGATAAACTGCCGCTAATCACGGCAGAGTAAATCAGCATCAACACCTTCAGTTATCTCGCTGCAGCACCCGTTAGGAAGACCAACTTTTTCAAGGTCTTCTAATGTTTTCAGTCCTGGCAGCGAAAGAAAGTGTACTTCCCAAGAGTTTAGCCAAACCTAAAAAGTTCTATTAACATTAAAAATAATGAAAAAAAAAGAACATTCAACCTTTTTATCCTTGCTTTGTACTCCAACAAAGAAAAGCCGCTGAGACCGTCAACCGGGGGAGTTTTATGTCAAAACTTCCTCAGCATGATTTTGTGGGGTTTTATTGTACTTTACAGCTGGAGAGATAAAACCTTGGAATACAGAGTCGGTCATAAATCTCTCTGATTGAATTCCAAGGAAGCCACTCTTTCCTCCCGCGGAAGTCGCTTCCCCTAAAACGCTCCGAATTGCAGGCGAGGGCGATCACGTATCACCTTTAATCATGTCCCGGGAGCTCTGGCTGCTGTCTTCACCACCATCTGTGTGTGCAGAGTCGCTCTGCGCGGAGCCGCAGTTGCCTACGCCGGTCCTGTGATGCTGGGCTGGGACGTCCACGCGCTTCTCAGCCAACATTTAGCCAGAGAGGCTGGAAAACGGGAACGTTTTATTAAGCTTTAAATCATAGGGTACATCCGGTACAAATTCTGTAAGTTTTGCTATCCAATTATTAATCAGGTAATCAAAAAAATAATTATCACCACTGTTGATAAGTCAAGCAGAAAGGACTGAGCTTTTCACATGTTGTCACATATTTATTTTTGTTTAGCTGCAGATGAATCCTTTAACACAAATGATCGATTGTTCACTGAAATAACTTTTCGGTATTGTTTCTAGGCAACAAAAAGTTTATTTTGTCATTTTAAAAAAATAAATATATTTCCTACGCATTTCTAATGTTACCAAGATAAAGTTAAATGAAAAATCTGCTGAATGTACACATTTTTTATTTGATTAATCGTCAAAATTGATTATTTTGACAAATAATCGATTCATGAAATAAAAAATTGGTACAGTCAATTATTCGATTCAGTACATTGTGAACAAAATTATTATTTTAGTCATTTAGGTCACGATCTGTCTAATAGTTGTCATAACCATTGCAGCCAATAATTATGACTAAAATCAATCATTGGTTGCAGGCCGAGTGAAGAAACTTTAAATGTTTCACATTGTCATCTCCTCTACTTCAGCGCACTTTCAGGCTTAAAATACAAACTACAATACAATGAAAAGCATACATAAACCTTGAGCTCATCTTTTGTCCACATTGATTTTAGTTTATTTTTATGCAAATTCTACAGAGAGTTGAGGAACAATAGTGCTGGCTTTAAAAAAGAAAAAAAACAAAACATGCACAGCATCAGCGATCAAACAGTGCTGAACTCTCAAAGTTATCTTGCAAGACTTCTTTTCATTGGGATGCTGAAAGAGCACATTATTTCTCCTTATGTTCAACATTTCAGCGGCTGGTAGGAACTCTGAAGAAATTGCAAGCTTGCCACTGACTCTTTTTTTTTTTTTTTGTTACAGCATAACTTGCTGCTGTTAATATGTGGCGTGGTGGTTAATAAGAAGCCTGGACTGCCCATCTGTGTTTTCAGACTATTTCTGGAGTTTCTTCACATTTGAGTTTCTTTACATTTTGTCACTTTGCAACTGCAAACTTCTAGCATAGGGATTTATGTCCAGCTTTTCAGGCGTATTTAAACTATAAGAAATTAGAAAAAGCTTTTATTGTTAGCTGTTTTTTGGGTTTTTTTTTTTTTTACAAATTGGGTATAATTTATTCAGCTGCCGACTTAAAATTTATCCGTGATCATCTTCTTACCTTCCAGGAAGGGGAAATTCCTTCATCACTATGAAAACTATGGCGCTACCCCAAAGGATATAGCAGATTGGCTGAAGAAGTGAGTATGATTCATATCTCAACCAGCTGTTTTTTTGGGGGGCCGGGGGGGTTTAATAGGTGCCCTTGAAGTTGCTGAAAATGTAGAGTTCAGACTAGAAACCGTTTTATGGTCTACTAATTTAACTAATAAAACCCAAGATTGGAACGTTGGAGAGAGAATCGACTCCATGGCGTTTGAACGAAGCCCGGCGCCATCTCCCTCTTTGACTTTCTGTCATCACCTCCTTTTCTCTCGTGCGCTCTTCATCACACCTTTTCTTGCCTCGACTCCCCTGGCACACCTCGTCATGTTGTCATCAATCTACACCTTCTTTACACTTTTTTTTTATTTTTTTGCCACCTTGTCTCACAGTCTCTGCCTGTAGGTCCTCGTCTCTGTCTGGAGAGAAAACTTAGCAGTGTTCATGGAGCTGCAACCAGCCGGTGCAAAGTAAGGCTTTACAGCTAACGACAGAAACAATAATGTCGTTTTCATGATGAATGTACGGAAAACTTTGTCGATATTCCACCAATGTCGACAAAACGCAATTTTGCAATTGCGGTGTTTCTATTAAATGAGAAGCGCAATTAAAAATCACACGTGAATAAGTTTGTTCACCTGATAAGTCATTAAAAAGCATTAGAGGCCTTCATCCTCTTACCACTTCCTGTCATATTCTTTGTAATTTTTAACTCCAGATATATATTTATTTATAAGCAGAATTGCCTGAAAATGCCTCAACTAAACGACAGTGAAGTTAACAGAAATCCTACCATATTTAACTCAATAATAATCATGAATATAATAAACTAACCTACCTCTCACCTTCCAGTTTTCCCAGTTTCCATATTTAAAGCCCACTGTGGAAATATCTGCTATAAAGCCAGCGTGTATTTTATATCTTAAAATATCTTAGAAATGTAGAGGTTCAAGTTGAAAAAAGGTGGATTGCAAAATGTTTAGGATTCCTGTTATCATTATATGATACTTGACCACTTTGAACCAAAAGGCTGTGATTATTCCTCTGTGACTGTGAAGATATTCCTTCAGATGATTTTACCGACGCTCACCTGTTAAAAATAGATCATTCATTTACATCTGAATGGATGTGACCCAACAGGAAACCTCATCACGGTTTGTCATCTCAAAGGATTTTTTTATTTATTTTTTTTGTCTGGAGATAAAGGAGATGAAACGGTGGGTTTGATATAAACTGTACTCATAAACTTCACAGGATTTTTTGCAACACTCTTAATTTTCACCTCTAGTTTTCATTCCCTCCTCTCTTCCCCAAAGTTTTGATTAAGTTTACCGAAACATCATATTCAGCAGTTTAGTTCTATTTATTTTGTTTAGTTTCCTTCTCAGTTTTTCTGCTTTCTACTGGGCCAAATCAGTCTAGTAACAAAGGTTATGTAGTTCCTAATTGAAACTATGTTAATGATGGATGCTTCTGTGTGTTGTTAGACTTGTATTATGCCTAACTCTTGTGTTTTTACACAATGGAAAAGCTGGAGTCGTTACGTTGAGTCATATCTAGGCAACCAGATAAGTTATCTGAGGTATTAGTCAGTCAGCTACTGCAGAGGTCTAATTTTCCACAAATCGCAAGTGAAATCTACGTATGATGTAGGAAAATATTACTATATGGATTATGCTAAATAAACATTTTCAGGTTTTTGTTCATTTTTACTTTTACTGTAGCCGATGCAGGTTTCTCTGCAACTAAACCAGAATTAATCAAGTTCTTTTTTTTTTTAGGCATTCTGTGCAAAAAAAAAAAAAAACAAAGCAAAAAGAAAAAGAAACATGTGGATCACAATGTTCACGTTGCTGTGTCAATCTGATAGTGTTACATAATCTCATGCTACTCTGTGCAGACTCTCACTCTGCACTGGTGAAGATTCACATCAGTAGGCTCAGACTTATAACTGGCTCCCGCTGATGACTCGACCTACTTTCTAATTATATACAAGAAAGTATTCGACCGCTTGAAGGCACTCGCCTGAGACGTAACGTCAATTCCAATATAATAATCTTTCATCTAAATGAACGTAATAAAAGCAAAACAGATACGTTAAGCGAGGACTTGTTTTGTTTTTTCACTTTTAGACTCATCAGTAAGGATTTATTTGTTTTATTAACCTGTGTACATCTGTGAATAGGTCAGATACTTCCTTTGTTACCGTTTTCACCAATAATCTGTAGTGATCCATGCCTTGGGAGCGTAGGATGATCATCTTCACCTTTTTCATTATTTTACTTCTGCTTTTATTTGTGACTCTGCTACAAGTTGATCTTAACTTTCAGGTTCTGAAATGTATGAAGTGTTAATTTCCTTGAATTGGTCTCTCTGCATTAGACCTTGTAAATCTTTTCAGGTTTGTGAATTTAGGAAAGCAAATCATCTACTTTCTGAGTTTCTTCACAGCATACTATAATCCCCCTCCCAGTTTTCTTCATGTCCTGGTCTCGTCTCAGTAGCTGAGCTCACTCAGTGGATCCATCGTTTTTCCTCTGGACTTTTCAGCCCTGCTGAATGCTCCCAGTTTTCCCCTCTCTGATGGATTTGCTTTTGTTTCTCCAGCCCAATTATGGACCGTTTCAGAACTTGTTTGACTTAATGCTGAGTCTGATGCAAACGTCACCCTTGAAAATACCTCAAGACTTTATTATTTTTTTACTGGCTTAATTAGAGAATAATTAAAGTGGAAGCAGTTCCCATCTGAATACCAGTTTATATTTCAGCTGCATTTGTCAGTTCTATCCATTAAAAAGAAGCTACATTTCTTAAACTTGTCCTCCCACTTTTTTTGTGTTATCAAGTTTCATAAAGTTGTAACTCAAATTTGTTTATTAAACAGCTTTAAAATGTCGATATTTGGCTCCAAATATTGAGATGCGGGGAATAGTTGTCCAGCACTCAGAGGACCGAGCTGAGTGTTAGATGGATGCCTTAGTGCAACATGAGAGCTTCGGTTACATTACTCTATTGTTTATAAATGCTGTCCAGCCTCATGTGGTTTTTGAAGAAAAACTTATTTTTTTCTTTTAAAATGAGGTTTTATTTGTGTACTTGTTCATGGAGCATATTGTTTATATCACTGTCCACTCAATTGTGGCGCTGCAGCACTGGCTCCTGTCATCAAGGTGGGGCCGCTTAGTTCATGTGTGTGGGCGTGTGTGTGTGTGTGTTTTGACGTATTGGGTGGAGTGTAGGTTACAGCTGTGTTTGATTCTTTTCTTTTTCTCATATATACATATAGATATACATATTTTGTTCATACAGAATACAGACCAGCTGGATTTAATCTGCTTTGCAAAATGGGTCCCGGTCCGTTTCCTTATGCTGTCTTTCCCGTGGTGTTGCAGCCCTCAGCCCCCGCAGCCAAAGACTCCGGAGGTGCCGTGGTCGGAGACGGACTCGCCGGTCTTCCACCTGACGGATGAGTCCTTTGACAGCTTCCTGGAGGAACATCCTGCAGCCCTGGTCATGTTCTATGCCCCCTGTGAGTTATACAGCATGTTCAAAACAAAAACAAAAGAGGGATGAAAGGAAAAAAGCGCTGCCCATTAGTGTCAAAGTAATAAATCAGTCGCAAGGAAACATCTTTCACTTATCTTTATTTTCTGGCTCTCTTTGGTTTTTGCTCTGTAATACTAGAGGCAGTTGTTGTTCTTTGACCGAGGCACTTGATTGTTGTCTACGTTCAGTGCAGAACATTTGCATTTCAACCAATATTACTAAGGGAGTCATAAAGCTTTGATCTGCTAATGCCAGTTTTAAATTATTCCTATTTGCCTAGAAGGACTTTTACCCTCTAACGCCAAAGTTTCAAAATGATTATGTATTCATTCATGCGCCCTCAGTGTGCATTCACACCAGCCCTGTTTAGTTCGCTTTCGTCTAACTCTAGTTAGTCTGCTTTGAAAGTCTGCTTTGTTTTGTGGAAGTCTGAATGCGTAATCAAACTTTTTGGAGTTCGGTGTAAAGAAGCGAACTCTGGGCCGCTGGTTTACTTCAGTTAGGCTGAAAAGAGCCACGGACCGGAGACCGCTCCACCAGGAGGAAGTGAACTACAGCGTAGGGAATTCTGGGTAAATACAACCCAAAAACAGAATGTGCAACTCTAACGCTAGCGGGAGAAATCACCTGTTGTCTTTTTCCCAAAGACAAAAGAGAAATCTTACAACCGCTAAAATCTGATCCCACTCCATTTTTGTTTACATTTTGTGAAGAAGGAAGTTCTTCACAAAAGAATACAGGAAGTATTATCTTCCTGTCGTTTCTTTCAGCGGTTCTTGGTGCAGCGCCGCCACAGGCGAGGAGGTGAACAGGTTTTTCCAGAGTTTAGACCTTGTCATCAGCTGAAAATGTAACAAATGTTGCAATTTTGGTCCCCAGTCAAATGAAGTCTACCGCACTATCAGCTTTAGTCTCTCTTCTTCTGACGTGAAATATTCAACATTACTTCATTGGAAGCCAACACGGATAAAAGAGCCAAGAATCGACATCCTTTTGATAAGTTTTGTGCTTTAAAACTCCACGTTTAGCGTCTCCTGCTTTTGTGCTAAACTGAAAATTGTCTCATCTTTTTCATTCCCTCCACCAGCAGCCCTCATTGTGCAACAAAGTGCACAGTATCATCTTGAGAGTGTTTTCAACAGTAAAAAATGTGCAGCATCCAGTCAGAGGAGCTTCTCGCTCCTTCTTGCCATGGAAAACATTCTTCATGCAGTTTTCCCGTGGGTTCAGCTGTTATTTAGTCACACAGAGAACATCATTCGCTGTCATGCGAAGTTGGAGAAAGGAACCAAAGGAAGGATTGGAAATGGGGAAGAGGGGGGAAACAAACTCAAAGCCAGACCAAACGCAGGGAATTCGGAGTCGCTATCTATCATAAGCGAACCCCTCTGCATCCCTGCGAATAGCACCTCGTTGTCGCCATATGGTTCATATAAGCCCGCTTGTCGTCTCTACACATGCTTTACATTTTCATTCAGGCACCACACACTGTTGTTACGCAGAACTTTGTAACCCTGCCAGACTTTTTCCAACTTCCAGACACGACTTACTTTGATCAAACCCGCCTCCTCCTCCTCCTCCTCCTCCTCCTCCTCCCCCCCCTCCCCCCCCCCCCCCCCCCCCCCCCCCCCCCCCCCGCCCTCCCTCTCCTCCCCCCCCCCTC
>CAEFZY010073346.1:0-76834 GCA_903066815.1 Brachyrhaphis roseni | reverse complement strand
CCGGGGTCTTTCTGCACGGAGTTTGGATGTTCTCCCTGTGCATGCGTGGGTTCTCTCCGGGTACTCCGGCTTCCTCCGACAGTCCAAAAGCATGACTGTCAGGTTAATTGGTCTCTCTAAATTGTCCCTAGGTGTGAGTGTGTGTGCATTGTTTCCTGTCTGTCTCTGTGTTGCCCTGCAACAGACTGGCAACCTGTCCAGGGTGACCCCGCCTCTCGCCCAGAACGTAGAACACATTTAGTTATACAAAAGCCTCTTTTGGTAATAACAATTAGAGACATGGGGGTTGTTTTTATTTGCTCTGACTTCTTTCCATGGATTTTTAATTTGATAAAAGAGTAACGACTGACCCGTTTTATCTGTTTTACTTAATTTCCACAAAACCAACTGAGAGTTTCAGACTGTAGCTTTCGTTTAAAAATCCACACTGACTACTTCTTCTTATCCTTAACAGCAATATCCAATCATCCTTCAGTTTTATGAGATCTGCTGGTGCCATGCGCTTCATGTAAAATGTACACCAGATTATTTTATGCCAGCATTTCACTGACTTGTTACAATATTCTGTAGGAAACTTTTAACAAACTTCACTAGGCCTTTTACTTCAGCAGTGGAGTCTGGCGCAGTGAGAATATATGGATGATATTGTGGTTGAGTGTATTTCTTACGCTTTTTCTGAAGGAAAAAAAATCTATATTTACATTTCCATGACTTTCTGATGCGCTCTGGGATTTTTCTTTTATAAGGAACACTTTGACTGGATTATGGTATAATAATGTTTTCACCCTTTGACTTGAACGACATTTACCAAAACATTCAGATGTTTTTGCATGCAACTCCATTGACTTTAGATTGTTTTGCAACAGTACGGCTTTTCCATCTCTTTGCTTGAAGATAAACGGTTTCTAAATACTGAGAGATGTCAGAACTTATTCCCTTACCTGTTCCAATGTTTTGTCCAACTTTTTGTTAGATTGATTTTTTTTCTCTTCTATATGTGGATAACTTTTACTGTTGCTAAAATCTGGTGTGGATTTTAAGCCATTAGATGAATATTTAAACTAAGAAAAATGTTGACATCATTCATATTTTACCCACTGAATGCAGATTCAGCTGTGTTGCGTCTTCCACCTACACATTCAGATAACTCCTTGACGTTTTACTCTTCTTTAGTGAATATCTCAAAAGGCGTATTTAATAGACTGAAAGGCTGAGTGCGTCCTCTGCTTCTTCTTCTTCCAGTAACGACACACTAACCCAGTGAGCGTCACGAACGGTTCTCTTATTCATTAGAGGTTGGTCACACATCTCCTCTCAGCCTTGAAGAGTTGTGTCGTCTTCTTCTAATCATCGTCTGTTTGGTCAGAGGCGGTCGTCCGTCCTCGCCGTCTAAAATTACTCATCTGCCTCGTGTGATTAACTCGATGCGAGTTTGCTCTGGAAGCATCAGCTGCAATAATAGCATTGCCACTCCAATTATCAGACTAATCGTTCTCTGAACGCGCTGGCTCTGCGGCTGAGATGCGTGCAGGACGAGAAGCCGCTGAGTCTGATGTTCCTGTTGCAGTAAGAAAATGATATTGTTAATTGTCCATTCCACTCGTAAGTATTGCCAAAATTCACCTGAGCCTGAATGTTGGTGTAAGAGACACAGCAATGCTTAATCATTTTTGTCACAGTGCCAGTGAAAGGCAAAGCCTGTAGAAACACAAAGCAATTCCTTGAAAACCAATGGTCTAAATTTAAATGAAAAGTAAGAACAGGACACATAATCAGAGAAATCAAGTAAATTAACATGTAATATGAATTATATTTATATGTGATATAATGCTGTGATTTTGTTTTGCAGTTATTAGAATAATTATTTTAAATCTGCTCTCATGTTGGTCAGTTTGACTTGAGAATTATAGACAAGACTGCTTTACAAAAAACACTCGCATTGGCAAATATGTTTTTCTAATTACATCATTTTGAAAAAATAAAAATCTAACTGGATTAAATTTGTTCCAATCCAGATTAAAATAACACTTAATTATTCCTCAGTGGAGAAATTTCAGGGTAATTTGCCAGATTAAAAAGTCACAGACATAGTTTAAAACAATAAATTGTCATTTTTTTCCTGTTAATATTAGTGATGCAAAAAGTAGTTGTGTGCGCTTTAATTTGGTTTATTAGATATTACTTTACCAGCTCCTTTCAGCTGCTGGTAGAAGCTCAAAAACTCATTTTCTACCAGTCTTTTCTTCCTTTAGATCTTAGACAGTTGACGTATCGACTTCAACAACGTTTGGTGCAAGATGGCTTATGGAAACTCTGTGTGATTCTAAATCCAAGCAATTCTAATCCTGTCAAATCTTCACATCCACAACTTGTGGCTCAATCAGATCTGTCCAAATTCAAATTACCAAATGCTTTTTATCCTGTAATGTCCGTGTCCTATTGAGCAGGGTCACTTGGGTTCATTTTAAGCCAGCTTGAACTTGTTATTGTGAGATTGTTCTGGAAGACGGCTTGTTTTAGTTTCTGCGGTTGCATGGTGGATGCCTTTTAAATATTAGTTTAAGACGGTCTTTACGCCATCACCCAAAATGTACATATAAAGTCTTCCTGGATTCTCTTGTCCTTGTTTGACTGTTTACGCATAAGGAAAGGAAACAGGAGAGTTTTCCCCACCACTTTCAGCCTCATCATGTTGCGTTTAAATACACAAGAAGTCACGCCGGCTTCCCTCGTCCAGTCCGACAGGTCCAGTTGTGAGGAACTCTGTTTATTGTTAAATGATTGATCAATCCTCTGTAAGATGTTCAATACTTGAGATGTTATTTTGCCACCTAACCCTCTTCACAGCGGACATGTGTGCTGCTTTCCTTTGTCGTCATGATGCCCTTTCTTCTCCCGTGTTCTCTAACAAATCAACTCAGAACTGATAGAATTATTTGGGTCATAATGTAACTATAATTGGTAGCTCCTATTTGTATTATGTGTTTTCCAGCCCCAATAAAGTGTTTCATATCAATCTGTTGCCTTGAGTTCTTCAAAAAAAACCTCTATATATCAAAAAAGCCTTTAAAAAAAATTTGACTTTGTAATTTACCGCCTTGAATTTGGCCACTGTCTCTTTAAGAAGCTCCTGCTCTTTCTTAAACCCCGCCTTCAGGAAGTCTTTACAACATAGCTCCTCTATTAACCCTTTAACGTTTCTACCAGTGTTGCACTGAGAAGTAGCTTGTAAAATGAGCTCAGCAGATGAGCAGTTCCATTAGATGTTTGCTAATTGCTGCTAGCTAGTCTGAAGGAGCTGAATAGTCTAGTCGCGGGGAAGGGCTGCTCTGTGAGGCGGAAACTTGGAAACAGCAGCTATGAGGAGGAGCTTTGTCCGTGAAGGCGGAGCTAGGTCCAACCCGGCGTTTTTGCACAGACGAATGGTTGCCATGGAAATTAAATGATTTCTCAGAATCGAGGCAACACCCCAGATATGTTTCTGATGAGGGGATAACATTATAACATGATGTAAAGCTCAAAAAATCTGATTTTACTTAATACTGTCCCTTTAATAAAATGCAAAAGTTTAATTTCAGCACAACAAAGGAGGGAAAAACAGTCAGCGCCTTCCTGAACTTAACCCACAGCACACAACACATGCCCACACTTTGTGTGTGTTTTCTTTTCAAGTGTACTTTTTGAGTTTCCATCCGCCCTGATCAAAGAGCTCTAATTACACGCATTAGTGAATAATGAGTCCAGTGAGTGGGTACTACACGTACAAAGGAGGTACAGTTTGCGAGGTTCCAGGTTTCAACTGTTTGCGCATGAGAATTTGTGGGAGGATGAGAGCCGACGGTGAACCTTGGAGTCCGTTCCAGCTCGCTTTGCGGCGGAGCTTTGTTTTTCCACCGTCACCCTGTTATTCTGCACAGGACGGCTAACGTCAGAAGATCACACCAATTATCCTCTTTTCACCGATGGAGGAGGTTCTGCATCTGCATACTCTTTAAAGTTAATCCACTCACTCTCTCTTTGCTTGTCAATTATGCTCTGTGTTTTTTTTCTCCCCCCTCCTGCTCCCAGTATATTTATCTACCAGCAAACTTAAGAGTAAAGAAAAAAAAAGAAATTTTCTCAGCAAGATTTGCCAAAGAGACTAATATAAATGAATGTTTGAGCAATCAACTGAGAGTGGGTGCTGTGATTTGGGGGAGTCACGACATTCAGCTCAGCGGTGTTCAATATTAAAAGTTGCTTACGGTCTCTCTTCCTCTCAACAAAAAACAAACTGCTTGATTAAAGGGGAATTATTCATTTTACAGGTACCTGGAGCCATTTCAAATAACCGTTCAAACCTTCAATTTTTATTTTAAGAAACTGCATAGATAAAACACGACTTAAAAGAAATTTATTTTTGCAATTTGATACCTTAAAAATGGGCCTCTGTCTCTTTAAGAAGTTCTTTCTTTACAGAGTTAGCACATCATCTCAGCAGTGTTTCTCCATTAAGCCATTAACAAACCGTTCTTAGGAGCGTCAGACTGAGAAATAGTTTCTATGTTAAACTCGGCAGGCTCGCGGTTCCACCAGGTGTTTGCTAATTGCTGCTGCCGCTAGTCTGGAGGAGCTGAGTGGGGAAGAGGCTCTCTAACATGCTATAAAGCTCAAAAAAGTTGATTTTACATAATATCACCCACCTTTAATGGATGAATGTTCAGCATTTTATTGTGAACCACTAAGGCTTAAAGAGATGTAAGCTCTTCATCAAGTGTTTCAAAAATCCTGAGTGGAAAAAGTTCTCCAAGCACCAGAATTAAAAACAAAGAATTATGACCTCAGGATGGCAGAAATGAAAAGCAACCATAAACATCTCCGGTTTTCCTAACTATCTCTTATGGGGGCCAACAAATCCCAATAGAGTATTGAGTTCAGACTGAGGTGTCTTTATTCCACTAGTGGCAAAATGTCTGAAAATGTATTTTCCTTTTTTTCCCCCACAGTTGTCCATGTCTCGTCAAACCAGTCGGTAGACAATGCTGCAGCATATATGAGTCTAAGAGGATGACTGGACTGATAAGTACACATTAGCTGACCTTATTAGACATTTTTTCCCCACACAGAACCAGAGACAATCCTCCAGTCTTTGACCAATTAAAAGAATGAAAATCTCCAAAATACTTTTAATGAGGAAAAGCAGCAGTAACCTGTTGCACATTTAAAAGTCCTCTGAGCCCAAATCATGTGTTCAAATGAAGGATTACCGTTAGTGATGGGGAAATGAGGCGTCATGATACTGTATTGATACTGTGTCACTGAATACTGACACCTGCTGGACATTAAAAATCCCTACAGGCAACATAGTTGACAGACTGATTTGATGACCTAGTCTATACAATAAGATTTAAGTCATTGTATTTTATTGTATATTATATATTGTATTATGTCATATCTTCAGTTAAATTCAAAATATATTTGATATTCTTAGATACATCTTCCTAATATAATGACCCAAGTAAAAGGAAAAAAAAAGTCACCACCTTTTTCTTTCCAAAAGATGTTTTAAGGCACAAAAAAAAAATCACTTTTGGAAACAGTGACTTGTGCAATAAAATTAAGAAGGTGACAAAATTTATTACTGATTCTGAACATGTGAGACAAACTGATTTTAAAACCTCCATAGAAAATAAATAGAAGTTTACTAAACAGGTAAAAGTTGATCTGGTCTGAATGGACACTTTTGTCTCTTTTTTTACAGACATTCACGGAGAAACAGCAAGTTTCTCTTGCTTGTATTTGTGCTTCTCTGCAGGCTGAATCCTCTTAGCAGAGAGACGGGAATATGAAAATTTGATTCATGTACATAAAAAGATGCGACAAATAATTGATTTTCTTATTTTATTGACTCGCGTAGTGATTACCAGCTTTATTGTGGAAAAACACCTACAGCAGATTTGCATGTTGAACTGTTGTTTTTACACTTTATTATTTATTACAGACTAAAGTAGTTTTTGGATCTTAGTCAAACCATTACCAGTTCAGTTTCTGTTTGGTAATCCTGAAATACCAAACACATCAAGAGAGAAGGTGCAACGGGTTATCTGGATGTCTGAACATCAACACATGCGTTTCCTCGACTTGCAATACATCTGTTTACAATATAAAGTGTATATTTTGCCAAAAAGCATGATGAATGGTATAAATATCTGACACATCCTTGTAAAATGTCTTTAAAGGTTAAACTCAGACCAGAGCAAAGATATTTTCTAGCTTGGCAATCTGATTTTCTGCACTCACAAGAAAGTTGCTTTTGCCGACTGAAGGAAAACAAGAGATCTCCAGAAAAAACATATTGTTTCAAGAAAATCTTACCTCTGGGTGCTCCATCTGAGCCCGTTATCCCCTCACAGACGGTGACTTTTAACAGAGTTTAGCAGGATTAAAATCAGCTTTCCTCAAATTCCTTTAAGTAAATCGAGCCATTAACAAAACAGGTTGACAGCATTTTCTCCTGTCATCTTGATTTGGACCAGTTTTGAAAGTACTGTTCTCAGTAAATGTGTGTTTTTACATATTTTATTCAAATAACTTGGTCACTTCACATTACAATTTAACTAATTAAAATTAGTTTAGACTAACGTAGCAAACAACCAGCTCTCAATCCAAAGCAGAAGTGAAGAAAAAAAAAAAGTGATGTTGAACTCATTTGCAGAACTAGCAATCAATAAACTTATGGATGACTGATTGTTAGCTTATTGATCAGTCACAGTGATTTAGTATTATGAGGAACTAAGATAGCGGCTAGAACGTAACAGAAATCTCTTCCCTGATGCGTGACCTCACGACCTTTCTATTATCAAAGTCCTTCGTTTTTTAAGAACAATTAAGAAATAAATGGGAACTGGTTCATTCTGAGACTCAGTTCAGATTGGTGAACTTTGAACATCAATTCAGTTTTAACAGTGTGAACTCAACTCATAGCTACGTAGTTCTTGATGAGGGTGAACAAAGACGCCCCATTCCTGCTGTCCTCCAGTCAGAAGAGCAAAGCAAACGTTGGTCTGAAATCTTTGGTTTCTCTAACATCATAAAATGTTTATCAGGATCCCTGCAGGCTCTGAACACCAGCAGGCTGTGGATGAGGCAGGTCTCTCTACAAAAGCAGTGAAAGAGTCAAAGCACAAACAGATAAAAACAACTACGGTAGTGTGTCTCGTTTTCATGTCACCATGTTTGTAACCATCATGTTCCAAAAGCAAAGCAAATTCTTTACACTAATTCAAAAAGAACTGGAAGCTTCATGAAAACAACGAAGCACAGCTGGTGGAAAAAATTTTGCTTTTGAGGCCAAACCAACAAAATGTTACAAAAAAAAAAAAGTCCATTATTATTTTTGACACGGGCATCATACCATAACCTTGCCTGGTTTTCAGTTCACCTGGGGGCCTAAAGGTCAGCTGTTGCCTTGACCTCTTTCTGTCAGAGGTACAAGACTTTGAACCTGTGTGTTGCTTTTTGCTTTTTCATTTCTCTAAAAAAATGAAAGCAGACACACACTGAGTATGAAAGCATCCCAAACCGGCGTTATCTGTGGCCAAGAACATAAACACGAGCAATCAATTAGCTGGAAAAGTGGAATTGGGCCGTTTGTTGTTGTGTGTTAGTTTGGACAACATGAGTTAGAAAGACCTTTTGAAACCAACCAATTCATGACTTTAATTGAGAATGTATAGAAAACAAACTGATGTTCAACAACGCAGATAGAAACCTGCAATAGGACAGCCGGACTAAGACAGAAAATCAAAGTTGTATAAAATAGATCACGCCCTCTATAAGACAAAATGTCAGTTTGTTTTTCCAAATTGCCATTTCATTGTAAATTGTGAATTAACCGGATAAAGTTCATCATTACAATCACTGGCATTTTGGGCGCATGACATGTCACATTAAGTGTAAATTTACAAAATAGAGTATTGGTAAGCCACGCATTGTTCAACCATTTGTCCTTTTCCTGCCAAACAAGTGCAGTTTTTGTGACTTGAAATCGCAGATCTCTCTCCTGACTCAGGTGAGAGATTCTTCTCAACTCCGAAGTGACGATGCTTTTATCAGGTATAGCAAGTTTTCCTGAAACATCCCACCTTCCCCAGTCTTTTCTTATTGCTGGGTCATATCCTCACCTTAACAGGGAAGTGAGGTCTGCAGTGCTTTAGAGGGTCTTTCTTGACTTTCTCTATGGGTTGTGTTGCTCTTTCAGGTCTTTCAGCCGACTTCATCTTGTCAGCAAAGTTCTGTTTAAATTATTTTTTGATTTGTACACGTCTTGAAGTAATCAGGCCTGGGTGTAGCCAGGAAATTGTAACCAAAAAGAGGATTAGTGACTTAATGGATGACTTAAAAAGGCGTTGCAATGGAGGCCTCACACTGTGCCAGGTTGGTTTTGTAGCATGTGATTGGTGGTTGTCTTTAAGGTGCCGGTGTGATTAAGCTACAGGAAAATGACTTCAGTTGAATAGAGAAGGATTTTATTTTTGATCAGCCTGTATCACAACAGCAGCATCAGGAGGAGCCTTAATGGGATCTCTAGACAGCTCAGTATCATATTTGGCATTACCTAACGTATACATTTGAGTAGTTTTTTTCTGTAATATTTTAAATGTGAAACCTCTAAAAGTCATTCAAGTAACTTCTATGTTACATGAATGACTCATAAATTAGACTTTGTTAATAAACCAAGTTTAGCTGCATAGCGCATTTCAGCAACAACAAGGCAGTTCAAAGCACTTTCCATCATAAAAACATTATGACGACTCAGCTCAAAATTAACTCTCCAGTTATTTTTCTACTAAGATTAAGTGCGAATTTGAGATTCATTGCCAGGAATTGAAAGTTGAATTTTTAAGGTGAGTTCTCCTTTAAAAGTTTTATACACTGCTCCTGAAACTTACATGGACTCCTTTAGAGAAGACTATTTCTGCATCATCAGAGACCTGTTTTTCAAAGAAATAGTCTAATTTATTCATGTGATTGAGCTTTAGGTGGAAACATGAGCCAAACAGTGTAATTACACAGACGCACATATATTTATAGAATTACATTTGTGTATGAAAGCCATAAAAATTAATAAAAAAACAAGCAGAAGACATATACACACCTGCAAATTTCAAGTGAATTTTATTTTCAGAAGCTTATATGTTAAACAGGTTAAGAAGCCCACATTAGTGTTTAAAAATTGGAAACTCACTCCCATTTCAAAAAGTCACTTGGCTGCAAAAACGCACTGCAGTAATTTGGACAAAAGTCACACTTGTAAAAGCACTAGCATGGCTAAAGAGACATCCCAGGCAAATGGAGTTACAATGTTAGAATACTAGTTATAAAGCTGTAATTTGGAATATGCAAATGCGACTGGCAAACCAAGAGCTCACAAATGTCTCTTTATATGTTATATATTCTGAGAGGGAATGAGCTCAACAACAAAGAGACTTTTGTTTAACATGGCACCGCCATCTCTCAGATGTGTCTGCAAGATAAAAGAGCACGCCGCGCACACGTTGTTATCCCAGACACTTTGCTTTGCAGCTTAACATTAACCAGTTTGGTCACTTGTTCACGCTGTGAGAATCTGTTGATTTATGCTTCTTTGCTCAGTGTGAAACCACTGAGAGATCCGGCTGGACATCCGTCATCCAGGGTTCATCGCTCAGCGTGTCAGCGAAGCCCGACGAGCAACAGAGTCGAGGACAACTTGAACTTGCGTAAATGCTGCGCTGCTTTTTTTCTTCTTCTTCTTCTTTTCCTTTTGTTTACGTTTGCACTGAGAATGTGTGTTTGAGCATAATTTCTCTTGTTTGCCCATTTGGGAGGATTCAGTTTCAGTGCAATCAGAGATTAAAAAGTTCCCTGCGAGAACTCAGTCAACACTCACAGAAAAGTCTTGGAGTTATTTTATTATTTTATCCGTTTTTTCGTGCAAAAATGGACAGGAAATAGTTGGGGGACTGCAGCTGAAAAAACAATGAAATCAGTAAAAAATTAAAAAAAGAAAAAAACATTAGTTGTTAAGATTTTACTCATTACTTTTCTGAAAAAAAAAGGTTTTAAATTAAATTAGACATCATCTATTAAAAATAGGCTATTGTACATTTTCTATTACTTGTGCTGTTTTTTCATAAAGTTTTTTCGAAGTCATTTTCTACATTCTGCACAGTTTACTGACAGGAAATAACTTAATTAAATCTACTGGCTAGGCTGTTTAGTTTCTAAAGTACATCCGATTAGGATCGTATTCTCCAGGTTCTTGCGCTTGCATCAAATCGGTCTGTTCTGAAACCTAAACTCTGTATCAGCAGATTCAGCAGCAGAGGAGTTGGGGCGGCGGTAATGAGCAGGGATGATAGATGTTGGCTCACTGTAGAGGAAATGCTGTGTACAAGAGACACCGAGTTCCTGGTGGTTGTCCGTCAGACATATTACTCTCTACGGGAATTTTCGCACATCATTTTCAATAACGGCTCACATCTCACTTCTGGTTAATGCCCCCGCAGCCTCTGAGCGCTCACGTACCGTTTGGTCACAGCTGGAGACTTTTCAGCCACTGCTGCCTTCATATTTCAAAGACTTCAATTGTGATTGTCTGTTTTCCATTCCACACTAACCCAGTGAGTCAAAAGCGTCACAAAAGACTATAAAATGTTAGATTTGTTGAACATAAGATTCGTACAGCTCATTAAGTCCAGGCTTTTTACATGCCTGAGGTGAAAAGGACACAGAGCCACCAGGAAAATGAGGAAGATAAAGAGTGGTGACTTTGAGACTGGTGAGAGTAATGGACTATTTCAGCCACATAAGAAACTGTAAAGAGCTCTTTGCCAAAGAGACCAGTGTGACGTCACTTCTGACATTAATGCCACGCTCAACGAAAAGAAAAAGGCATTAAGATCAAGGTAGAAATAGGAGCTAAAGCAGAAAATACAAATAACAGCATAACAATGGAACAAATTTTGAGAGAGCTCAAAAGTACTTGAAGGCATAATTGATCTTTACACAACAAAAGATCAGCACCGTCCTGATCAGCATACGCATCTTTTATTTCCTCAGAGTCCAAACTGCTCATCCAGCAGGTGACCACTGAAATGAGACATTTAGAGAACTAACACTTTGCTATGTTGCACAAATCGGGCATTATGGTTTTGATTTACAGCATCTGTTATCTGTAGGTTTGGCAAAAATATTCACAGCTGTTTTGATTATTTCATTTTTTATTTTATACTGGTAAAACAAACGAACAAGCCATTTCAGTTCTTGTTTATGGCTGAACCAAAAGGGGTCTTGGATTGAACCCAAAAACACCTGCCTCTGCTGCGACTGCAACACAAACAGCCAGTCACAGAGGATGGGAGGAATAATGGGACCAGTCCATCAACCACCTGCCATCAGCGACTCGTTAATCATCACGTATCTGTTTAAGTTCAGTGTTTAAGTTCAGTGTTCGTGTCTCTGTGTTTGTCTCTATTCCTGCAGCTGCAGAAATGGCTCTCTAAGTGGAGCCCAGGTTAAGAATAGTCGGTCTCCATTACTTCTTTTCTCCTGCCGAAGGATTGGGTTGTTCTGGTGTTCCAGACCCGACTTGTTTTTCAAATTTGGGCCATTATGTGTTTGAGGAAGATGAGGGAACATTCTGCATCTCTGTCTGTTTGTAGATGATCTGGATTCATGACCCTTTTACTAAGTTCATTGTTTTCCTCTGGATTTGGTACATATATGTAATATATCTGTGCATACAGCAATTCAAAAACATTAACAGAGACACGTATATACAAATATACACTTCTGATTGGTAAAAGGATAACAAATAATCCAGACATTTTACTATAATACTACCACAAAAATGCATACAAAGGAAAAATAAAAGTTGGTGCACTTTACGTCTTAATATGCTATGATAAAATCAAACCCTATTTTTATTTTTGTCTTGCTAAATTTTATGTTTTGGTAGCAACATCTCAATTATCAGTCATAGATTTATCTGAAACTTTTTTCTTATTCAATCAAGCGCACAAGCATCTGGAACCTTCGTAACACACATACCCCCATATTCACACCAACTGGACCAAAATTGTTTTTTGAGTCAATTTTTTTTATTCAACTTATGACCTTAGCTTAAATTGTCTTTATCCACTGTATATTTTTTGCCACCTTTTCTTTTTTTGTCCCCTCCAGGGGGTTTTGTGGGCTCTAGTGTCCCTTATATGACAGTAGGCTGACAGGAAAGGGGTAATGAGAGGGGGGAAGACATGCAGCAAATATCGTCGGGTCCGGGAATCGAACCCGCGAAGGCCACGTCGAGGACTCAAGGCCTCCAAATGTGGGTCGCGCTAACCCCTACGCCACCACGGCATGCCCTTTTGCCACCTTTTCAATACGTTTATAATTAAAATGCGGATATTCTTCATTAGCATATCAGAATGATAACTGATTTGTTGTAAAGGAGAAGAACACAACAGCTGAGGTGTGGCTGGAGCCAGAAGCTAGTTAGCCGTTAGCCGCACATGGTTTGTAGCTCATCGACATGAAACAACAACACTGCGGGTTTTTTCTGCTAACCCTAGAAAATAGAAGCTTGTATTGTTTTTAAGCAGTACTTTAGTAGCGTCTCTGAATATATCAGACATACTCGCATGCTAGGAGCTAATATGCCTCGGTCTACATGTCGAAGCCTGGGGGTTACTGTGAAGCACGTTTCCTAAAGCTCTGATAAATATCTGAGAAGCATTAGTAGAGTGGATTGTCCGGTACCACCCTTGGTTTCCATGGAGACTTTGGACGCAGAGTGACCACACCGAATCCCCCAGCTGCTTAGGTGTCAAAAAATGCCAAGTAAATTCATTTGGATAAAATCATATCCAACAGTGTTGTCCGGTGGTGAACATAGTTTGTGGTAGCGACTTAGTGACATATGCCAACACATTTTTTTGTTCAATTTAAAACAAAAAAATCCTTCAGACATTAGATTAATTTCTTTGTGTTGTTCAGCACATTTGATAACTTCTAACTCTATCTAAACGATTTCTGTATTTAAAGTAAATGCCACACTTGTTTCTCTCTTCAGTCATTGACCTGGTTTTCTTTATTTTTGTATTTCTATAATTTTACATGCATCCTCCATCTTTGCATGGTCAAGAATGTTCCCATATTCCTCATTCCTGACTTTTACACCTCTGAGTTTTGGTTTTCAAATCTGAACATTATTTCCATTGGAGACATTTTTGTTTTTTCCTCCATGTTCTCCAGTGTAGCATTGCCAAAGCTACACAGCATGGATACGGTACTGCCAAGTCGAACACTCAGCATTAGAGGTTTGATGCCAAGCTCTCTTCAAGAGAGACTGTTAAACATCTTTGTCGCCCCTGGCGTTATGAAACCTGTTCTCCAGTCAGCCTACTCCTCTGCTCCTGTTCCAAACTTTGTTCCCCGCTCAGGCTACTGAGACAATTTCACTTCTTTATTGTGTTCTCCAGAGTTAGCCGCCGCTTTGGGTGATGCTTCGCTTTCCTTGCTGATCATGACTGTATGCTTGGCTCTTGGCCATTAAAGTGATTTGGTGCTGGTGCCATCTGAGGGTCCATCTGAAAAATGATTCCTTGTTTGTCCGTACATATTGGCCTTTCCATCACAGTCCTCTTGCGCTTTATCCATGCAGCTCTGTCACGCGGGATCACCAGCGCTCTGTTCTTTATTCTGCCTTCTGTTACTTCAGTCCTCATTCCTTTTCGTTCAGGGAATAAACTTGCCTAATAATAATGCCTTCATAAACACTAGGTAACTGTCGATGAGTGCTAAAAAAATAAATAAAATCTGTGCCTTTATTATTCTTTAAAACATTTGCCTCACATCAGTTGTGAACTATTCATTTGCTAAAACCTAAAGAGATTGCTTCTGACTCTGACTGAATTTCCCAGAAGTGAATTGTCCTTCGGCGTCTATTCTTCCTCCTTTTCACTGCGTCTGAGTTATAAAACTCCATTCTTCACCAGATTTTTCTTCCTCCCTCTTCCAACTGGAAAGCATTTTCTATTTATGCAGACATTTTCTCACTCTGTCAATTCAAATTGCCAACTGTGAATTTGCATCTAATTGGGCCTTTTCGTTTACTTGCATCCATGCCACTTCCAAAAATGCACTTTGCATTCTGCGTGAAATCTGCTTGACAGGTGTAATTATGCGAGTTCTGCCTCTTGAAATGATTGGTAGCACAAAATGACAGGACTGTTTTCTCCCACCAGGTGTGATCATAAGAACGAGAAAAGCATTCATCTATACACTCGGAATATTTTTATTATGGAACCTATTCATGAGAGATAAATTGGTCATCTCTGTATCCTTGATTTCTCCGTCCAAATCAAGGATAGAGAATAGCGTTTGAATATAAATCAATATAAAGACCTTTTCAGTTTATTAAGTATTATGAGGTTTTCAGCTTTTAGGAATCGAAGAAGGAAAACGTCTGTATATTTTCATACAAAGTTTTATTTTTTTCCATACCTTTGAGGACTGCGTAGGAATCCCCTCCACTGATATTCTGTCAGAGCAGCACTTAGTTTCCACTCACGCTGCAAAATGACTAGAAAGTCATTTTGCAGCGTTTACTCTAGTAAATGTTATAGCATTGAGCTGGTGCATTACATATGTCAGGAAGAAACGTTAGCGACTGGGCAAAATGATAGATGAATAATAATAAATAAATAAAAATAATCCAACATTCTGACAAACATGTATTCTGGTTTTCATTAGTTACAAACCCTAATCATCAAAAATGAATATTTCTCCCTGTTGGTGATGAATCTATATAGTTAAATGTTAAATTAACTTTTTGAAGATGTTCTAGATCTTTGAGGTGCTTTCATTGCCTTGCACGGACGCCCCTGGCATTTCACTTTATATTTTCACGCCCCACCAACAAATCCGACAAGTTTGATCCCTGCACTCATTCTCACTGACTCACCCAAAGAGGAGGACAACTGACAGCCTGCAGATGGTGTCTAATCTCCCAGAGCAGCGCGCATACCTCAGCCAAATCTTCCACGCCGAGCCCCCGATGGTCCGCAGCCAGCAGAATAACATTTACAAGGAAATCCCCCACCTGGCCGCCACCATCCGGACACAGATGGTGCTTACGGCTTCAGTTTGTGAAGCAAAAAGGCTGCGACAACCGGCAACGTCTGCATCAGCGTGTTTGTTTGCAGACATAAGGAGAAGACGGTAGGATGTGATGGACAGTCTCGCTGAGAGACGTGGGATGTGTTTGTTCTCAAGGCCGCCCGAGGTTTCTGACTTCTTCGGTGGAAAGGCGCTGAAAGCAGAATAATAGTTGCAGGCCGGCCTCACAGTGACAGAGCGCTTTAAGAACGAGGGGGGAAAATGTCAGCTCAATTTTCATCTTGTCTAGCTTGTTACATTGCAGGTTGAGAAAGCTAAATCGGCAAATTGAAAACTGTAATAAGAAGACGAAGAGGAGGGGTTGCTTTTAAATTAGCTTTCATGATATAAAATCTTTCAGCGGCATAACGATGTGGGGGGTTTGACAGATTGTAGCCAAACAGTGGCAGGAAGAACATTACCCAAGCTGGCATTAGGTGAGACTTGCATACAGAGAGATTTCCAAATCCTACAGTCAGCTAGGATTCGTTTAGTCGCTGATGTGGTGCGGTCTTCCTAGTAGAGGTGGGCGGATTGATCCTAATATCGATACCAACGCTTGTATTTTCTTTGACACTGATGTGGAACATGTTTCATTTAATGAAACTGTTTTTGCAACCAAATTACTCTGTTAAAAAAAAAAACCAAAGGTTAAATAAAAAAACAAAATTCACAACTTGCTTGGAATGTCTATAGCTGAATCCAAATTTATCAATATTGTATTTGTGTGAACTGGATTATTTTGGTCAAACATTTTCTGATAATCTGGTATGAATTGGACCTTTTTCTCCTATAAAGAATGACACACTTTAACACTTTAGAGTTATACTGAGTTTAACTGATTTGCTTTATGTTTCCTCTAAAACTTTGGATTATAGAAGGCACTTTTAGTCTTTTTCATAAACTGATTTAATTTTCTCAGTCAGGGCAGACAAAATCCACCTTGACATCTGATAGAGATTCACAACTGCACGGTGGTGATTCTGTTTTTTGTTTGTATCTTATTTCTTAACACAAAATTTTAATAAGTTAACATGTTTAAAACTCATCAACAAAATTCTGCTAATGTCAACCCGGTCTGACTATTCACTGGAAACAAAACTGTAAAGTCTTGATCATATTTAGAAACAAAATCCTTTTGACTTTGATTTCATAACAACTGTGTTTTGTCTCTTATGCAATAAGCCCAAATCAACAAAGCCAAAAAGCTGACAATGTCTGTTATTGTAGTTCAACTAACCAGACTGTAATCACATGTTTTCAGAGAAGTGATGCTTCTGCTAATGTTGAACCTTGTTAATCTACATTTTCTTCATCAACAAGAGGTGGAGATGTTTGACACCCCAGGGCTTCCTGAACTGTTAATTACATTCGAGGTAATGCCAGAGAACGCCCTCAGAGTGCTTCTTTCATCTTTCTCTACATGACTACTTCACTGTTTCAGGCACTGAAACGCTTTGACTGTGACTGCGAAGAATTGGATTTTACAACAACAGCATGTATCAATTTAGAAAGAACAAAAACTTAAATGTCATAATTCCCAAAGTAAAGATGTTGTTTGCTTTGCAAATCATTTTGGAGATGAACGTAAACTGAAGTTTAAGATCCAGTTCCACAGCAGAGATAACTATTTTCCCTTCTACTTTTTTAAATGCATTTATCCACCAGTAAACCTGCAGTGTGAGAGCGAAGCCCTCCATCAGGACCAATCAGATCTCTGATGTAGGATGGAGATGATTATCATCACCTCCCTGAAATAACGACCAAAAGAGGATTTAGGCAGGAGACTCACTTTGGGAAAAATAACTTTATTTCAAGAAGGTGATGTGTGAAAAGGAGAATCTTTAACTCTATTCTGAATTTAACATTGAAGGGAAGTTAAAATAGCAGAAATTAGATCTCTCTTTTTTTGTTTTTCACAGAATTTTTTTAATGCAATGTTTCCAATGAGCTGAAGGGTTTTAACTACATTAACATAAAACTTTGTGGGCTTGACTCAACTGGCTCCTCTTGCTTCAGAAATGTACATTTTGAAATGACTTATATGCCTTGAAAGTCAATGAAATGAACAATTATGATTTATGCATGTCTTTTACTTTCTACATTTGATTTAATTTATCATTTTGTGTGCTTCATTAACGGAAGAGGATTGATGAGAAGGTAAAGTTCAAAGAAAGTGATTTAATTGTAAGATTTGATCAGGCATAAAGTCCAGTAAAGGATTTTTTTGAGGATTTGAAAATAACATCTTTGCTCCATAAACATAAAATCGAAGCAGATGCTTTCGTTTCAACACATTTAAAACAAGTTATTATCCCTGTTTGATAGAGGAGTTGATTTTCTTTTCCAGCTTTTGAGCTTAACTGGAAGAATCAAACTACTGGGAGGCACAAAACCCTGGGGATCAAAAATCTGTTTCCTCTCCCCTCCACCCAAAAAAAAGAAAAAAGAAATTATGATTTTATGTGAGAGTAACCAGGCAACTGAAGTCTTTGTGATTATTATTCAAACCACTTACTTCTACCAGAAAACCATTTCACACCGAGGTCCAACGACGCAGGCTTTCAGTGAAGCAAACCAATGAGGCTGAGACGTCGTTTCTAATCCTCACATTTATTGTTTTCTGCATCTTAACTGTGATGAAGAAGTGATGTTGCAAAGACGGAAGGTCACTTTTGTTTTTATTTTTTTGGTGGGAAAAAAGAAAAGCAAAACGTCTGTTTTTACAATTTAATCCATGAAATATTATTTATTTTCCAAAAGCAGAATGTTCTGTAAAGTGCTCCTAAACTACTTCATGTATACTGGCATTAAACATGTTTTACTACATATTGCTAAAACCTTCTCTCTTTGTGGGAACATCGCTTGTATGAGTAAATTTAACTACAAAGAAATGCCACTTCCTGAGCTGGAAAAGTTTATAATCTAAACTTTGAATTTACATAAAATATGAAGTGTATTAGTATTTATACTTGTTTACTTCTTTTGTATGATTTTAATTTTGTTTTATAGGATCTCTTTAATAGCCTTATTCAGATCATTGTCACTGTCATGAGCTTCATGAAAAAAATAAAGTTTTAGAAAGTTTTACTTTTTGTATTTCAAACGTTGGGGATTTTCTTTTTTTTAATGTTTTGTCAAATGGAAGATATTAACTCGACACTGGATGGTATGTGATGATGCAGTCGTGCTCATCGCTCAGCGTAAACTACTTTAATCAAATTTCTCCTGTTCTCCAAATGCATTCCCTTTAAAGCTGTTTTAGTCGCTGTTTTTAAGAACGACTATATTAACATTAAACATGCATAAAGTACCTTGGAGAACCATTCAGACCCTCTCATGGTCATAATCGTGAAGCGGAGGGATGATATATACTTTTAATTCATTGCAAATAAAAGTCTAAGAGGGTTAGTATTCATCCTCTCTTACTCGTGTACCCCTAAATGAAATCCATTGCTGAGTTGGTGAACAGAGTCCAGCTGATTTGTTTATTATGAAACAATTTTGAACAAAGAGAATCATGAAGACAATGAAAACATCAGCAGGATCGAGTGTAAAGTTGTGCAGAAGTCTAAAGCAGGATTATTGTCAGGATCCAGATCTGGTTAATCTTTTCTTCCAGTTGCTTCTTGTTGCTTAGATTTGGTTTCATGGTTCATTTTCCAGTTGTTTTGCTCATTACCCTCCTCTTATGTTCAATAAGAAATTGTGCAAGGCAACATAAAAGACAATCTTTTCTTTTTTCGATTAATTTATTCCTTCAGTACAATTCTACTTAGCGAGAGACAGACTGAGTTTAACTGATGAAATCGCTTAAGCCTTTGTAGCTTCGCAGATATTTCCACTTATTACACCATGACATAGAAACTTGGTAATGTTGCTGCGAAGTCCAAACGTTGAAGCCCTGCTAGAACCAAGGATGAACAATAAACGAGTGTAATTCATCAGAAAGAGCCCAGAGGGGCCGACTCCTGTCTGGTTTGGGTTTGTGCTGTACTTTCAAACTTTTAGTTGGCTTTACTTCAAACTACTGCTGAGTTTCTTTTATTATTTTTTACTTTTTTACTTAAACCCCTTCCATGTGAAATAACCCACTAACAGAGAAGATTCACTAAACGAACAGTTGAATAAGCCAGTGAAGACCAGGACCAGGCACTGAAACATACTGACAGATGGATTTAGGAGACATTTCTCCTTTTTGTAAAGGAGAGGGGGGCTGTTGATCATCCCTTTGGGGCTCAGAGCAGCAATCTGTGGGAACTTCTGTAGCAGTGGAAAATACTTTTAGCGTACTCCTCCAAAGTCTCTGAGGGCGCTCCTGGTTTGTTGTCGTCTCACATGTTTAGAACCGGATAGCTTTTTTGTTGACACTGCATGACTTTGCAGCTGTTGCCGTTAACCTAAGTTTATTGAAGTAAGTGGAAAGTTTGTGGTTTTGGAAAGAAAGTCTCAATCATTGGATATACCAGGACGCCGTTTCCAGGATAAACCTAAAAATAGGGTTTTGTTGCATTAGGAAATGGTTTTGCTCTTCATAAGACAGTTTTCAGAAACCTTTACTAGAAAGGATGAACAAATAACCGCACATACGCATGATAGTCCGGTAGATTCAACATAAAGTTTCAACATTTGTTTTGTTTTCAGCTGGTACGATTCACTTTCACACTATCAAACTAGCCAAGCCCTTTGAAAAACCTGTTCCCCTCCTCGCCTGTGGTGGCGCTGCACCAAGAACCACTGAAGGAAGCGACACAAAAACCTCAGAAGAAAACATGAGCGCAACTGCCTTCTTTATAAAATGCTAATAAAAACGGAGCAGCATCAGATTTTAGTAGTTGTAGGATTTCTCTTTTGTCTTTAGCAAACACCACAAGCCATTTCTCATGTTAGTACTGGACACACAAGTTTGTTTTTGCTTTTGTTTACCCAGAAAGCAGTGCGTCATAGTCCACTTCCTGCTTTTGGAGCGGTCTTCTGTCTGCTTGCGTCCCGTATGCATTCAAACTAAACCAGAGTTCACTTCAACCGAACCGAGACGCAGGTTTTTAGACGGATCAGTTCTTTTTATTTTTTTCTGGGTTTCCAGTAATTATGCCACCACTTTTTATAGTGAGATTCTGAATGGGACTACACTAAAACTAAAAAGAGACCTTTTTTAATAGTGCCAAGCCACGTCTAATCAAACGCGAAGATGATATTCAGCGTTTCTTCCCTTGTGTTAGTAAAAGGTCACATCGGTGTCTCCCTCCCGCTCCCAGTTGTTCTCTCCTCCGGCCTTCTCTAATTGTGCTGTAAAGTTGACTCAAGAAGTGAAGCTCAAATAGAATTAGCCCCGTTCTGCCTCATTTGGCAGAGGCAGAATAATCTAGGCCCCCTCCAACAGCAGTGAGCTCTGTGGTCTGACGTTCGCTGGTTAAACAGATACTGGTAAACAGAAAGGAGGCAAAACCACAACCTTCTCCTCCAGCAAAGCTCTTCATCGATTACATTTTTTCATTTTTACAAAGTTGACAATGAGTCGTCTTGTTTCTGGTTGTGTGTCTGGTAAAGTGAAACTGATCAATTTTTAAGGGCCATGAACAGATGACGTTTTACTCATCAAGTCCCTAAATTAAAAATTATGCTGTCTCATTTGATTTGACTCATTTAGAGGGAAAACACTGAGCTGTGGCTTAAACTGGGAGAGCGGACGTTGATCACAGACACTTAAAGTAACTATAAATCACGTAATTAAATTACAACAAATTAACTTTCCGTATTCTAATGATCGTTAAAAAATACATTCATTAATTAAGAATTTAAAAACAGCTACATAAAGACTAAAGAAACAAAAAAAAATCATATCTAATGAATGAAGCGGCATGTGCAGCATGACTGTTACAATATTTCTTTAAATTTAATATTTCCTTAAGTCCTTGATATGTGTCCGAACTATTAATAGACTAAAACATGTAATGTACTGAGCCATTAACAAGTTTTTGCCACTTGCAGATTTAATCAGTTTTTTCTGTAACTCTACTGTCTAAAGACAGGAAGTTATTGTCATAATATTTCTGTCTTTTGGATAGTATTTGCCTGACCATCTTTGGCAGGAAGTTCAGTGCTCATATATATATATAAAAAAACCAAGTGTTAACCTAATTATTAGCTGAACGAATCAGAAAATAGGACTAGGTACTACTATTAGTCAACCATCATTTTGACATTTGTGTAACTTTCATCACTGCTCTTCCTTCAAAATCTTTTGACGTGCACAAAAAGTCTGGAGGTTACTCTTTGTAAGCTGGTATCAGGCAGGCAGAAAGGCAATTCTGGGCCTGTATTTACTTACAGTCCTGCATCTTTATTTACACAATAGGCTGACCGGGCTATATGAAATGATTTGTTCTGGACCAGCTGTTTCCTCAGGTACGTCATTAGTGCCTGCATCCGGTCGAGCTATTAGTGGAATCAAATAAATCACAACGAGAGCTACTTTTTCCATTCTGATATGCTGATGACAGGAGGGAGGGGAGAATTTTGAAGCAATGTCAGTGATACCAATACAAATAAAAAGGATCGCATTCAAGAGCTTTCAGGTGTCTAATTTTAGCAATATAATGTGAACAGTACACAATGAAATTAACGTAATTATCCAGATAGAATAGAACGAGCGCCGCTTTGTGTCATCCTGGTAATTAGTTCAGCTGAATTTATGCATAAAGTGTCTGAGTAGCCACTGTACACATTGACTGCCTTCCCGCTTCCTGTTGTTCTGGATGGACTGCACTGTGTTGAATTCCCATGTGATATCGTTGATATCAGGCAGAGCTTTGTGTATATAACCAATCGATTTTATTTCCATTTCATCTGCCCTCTTGTGTTGTTTGAAAAAAAATAAAATAAAACAAACACTTAAGATTCCAGGGCTTTTCGCCGAAACGTTGCAAACGCAGCGGAAATGTAAAATAATGCAGCATGCGTCGGTGCGATGTAGACATTTTAACAACTGCAGGTTTAATTTGGGCGTGTTAGCCGGTTTAGGTCTGTTGGTGACACTGAGTGGGAGCAGGTCAATCGTTGCGTTGGTGAATTTGTAGGAAAATTTCTACTGGAACCGGATGAAGAGGAGAAGTTGGAGGAGGAGGAGGAGGAGGAAGGGGACTGAGGAGCGAGCAGCCTGAGGCTAGTAAATAATACCGACCCGTGTAATGAGCTCCAGGCTGAACACAGACATCTTTAAACTCACTTATTGATTTGGACAAATCAGGCGGAGTTGAACCTCCGCTGTCAAACCTGGAGGTTTGTGGAAGAGAACAATGATGAAGTGTTTTAATGAAGTTTGCTGCAACTGCTTTTGTCTCGTTCTGCTCCCTGTCTGACAAAGATGGATAAAGGCGTCTATCCGCACGAACTATGACGTACAGAGGATCACGAAAGTGTACATACTCATGTCAAAAGGTCTCTGTGCTCTAAAAAGGTGAATATGACATATAGTTTAAAAATGAATAGTATGCAGACCCTTAAAAATATTTTTGTTTAAACACTGGTGTGTCTGAATGATTGAATGTGGTGTTAGGTGCTTTGAAGTCCTCTTGACTTGATAAAGTGCTATACAAGTACAGGCTGTTTGCCATTCACCAAAGAAATCAGTCTGGAGAGGTATAAAAAATATCCATCCATCATAAACACTTGAGCAAGGTCAAGAGAAACTAGCATGAAAACATGTTTGTCAGCAGATAGCCATGGGCTGTGATCTCTACCTTTGTCTACTAAGAAATTAGGTTGACAGTAGAAATAATCGCCCCCAAAAAAACAAACAAATCAAAGCAGGCCTGGCTAGAATCTCCCCAAACATTGTAGAAGAAGGATTTATTTAACCTGTTACCAACCACTGGATAGTTTAGGTCCAAATGTGTTTTCAAGCTGCAGCATAATTCTTCTAAAAATGTGTCATTGATACATTTCCTTTTTGTACATTTCTGTTCCACTTTTAACCAGGATATCCCTTTAATACTCACAACTGGGCTGTTTTAACACAGTGCTGACACTAGTCATTTCAGCAGCTCACAGATTGGTTGGCTCTAACATGCGTGTACTGGCAGGCTTAGCTTTAGCTGTTACCATTTTAACATTTTCTATCTTCATCTTTAAAACCAGTAAACACATGTTGCTCACCCCTAATGGCATATTAACACTACTACACAATGTAAGGATACAAAGCAGAGCTTGTGTAATTAAAAAGTAGCTTGAAATAAGTATAAAGCGAAATCAAAATGGCGCCCGCAGCTTCGCCCTGACTCCGTTTTCAGTCTTTTCACACGGTTAAAAACGCAGTTTATGCTCCCACATTTAGTTGCTTTTTTTATACGTACTTAACAGCCCCTTTCATGTGGTTTTAACCCATCGTTAACCTCTAAAACACATAGAAATAACGGAGGCTGATGACCTCGCCTTCCTGTCTCACGGAGCAATGCGCCACCTTCTGGCAAGGGGGTGAAACTACAACTTTAACAAGCTTATCCCCAGAGGCATTTTCTCTCAGTACAAATATTTACACTTTAGTGTGTCGCAATATCCCAGCAAGAGTGAAAAAGATTTTGAAATGATTTGCCATGGAGTCACAAAGGCATGGCATCAACCGTCGTATTTTCAGATCCATTGTGGTATCGCCAACATCCTGATTTATTCCTAAGAAATAATCCAATCAGAAACCCATACTCTGTCCCCACAGGTCACTCATCGCATGTGAAAATCTGTAACTTCTGTTGCATTCAGAACCTTTTCATTGACACTGTGGCACCAACACCTTTGCAGCCTTTCTGTGCCCTTTCGCACCATTAATCTTGTCCTGTTTGCTCAGGTTATAATCACTCACCCAGACACCTGTTGGGAGGGTTTAATGACAGCTACTGCAGACAGACAGAATCATGTAACCAGCAGACATGGATGATGATTACTTAATGTAGTGACAATTAGCTTTCAAACTTCACCTTCATATTTATTCCCACGTAAATTGAGTCTCTGAGAGTCTTTTCCATTTTTGTTGAACCTGTTCTCCTTCTTTAAGACTTTAAAACAGACCACTCCTATTGTAAATTTAAGCTATTCTTTCAGCAGGCTGTCTTTTCAATGTTGAACATTTTTGCCGTAGGTATCAATATTGTATTTGATGACAAAGCGAAGGTCCTTCTTCTCACCCTCGCGGTGTTTCGATCAGTCACTGAAGCACATTTTATCTCTCCAATTCTTTTTCATTTTCTTGCTCCCCTCATTCCTCTGGTAAATGGTTTTCCTGGAAAAGAAAATCTCTTTTTTTTCCCCCAGTATTTCATTTCACCGAGTCCCCAAGCTGACATTTTCCCGCCAAGAGATTGTATTGGCCGAGAAGAATGGTAAAGTACACCTCAAAATCTGATGAAGAAAATGTTCTGGGTCAAGAAAAGTTGCTTTAAGGGAGAGGTATTAAGTATTTTCCAGGCACATTGTGCAATTCGTAGAACAGTCAAGTAACTATATTACCTTCGGTTGTTATGAAAATGGTGCGCATATCAAACACAATTTAAAATAAATTTGATTTTGCATCATAACCATATCTGATGCCTTGAAATTAGCCTCTGTCTCTTTAAGAACTTCTTACCTTTTCCAACACATTACTATGTATCTTCTTTATCTTTATCGTCTTTATCCAATTGTAAATGAAAAATTTAAATGTATGACGATAAATGGAAATGGCTGATCTTAAAGGATTGCTAAGGGTCACAATGTGCAACATCCTCAAACGTACATAAACAATATGGAAAATTCAATGAGAAGTAATTTACTAAACGCAGTTTAATTATATATAATTACATATTATATATAATGAAACTGAAGCGAATCATCACAAACAAATTCAAATGAATCTATTCTCTTCCTCCTCTACACTGTGACAAATGCAATCAAAAAAAGCTCACCAGCTCAAAGCGAGGGATGGTTGGGCGTTGGATATTTAAAGGTTCATATGCAAGCTCCTCATTTACAGCTCCAAAGTGCATTGCTGCCATGGAAACCATCTGCCATCACCGTAGACAACAACAACAACAAAAAAAAAAAACTAAGAAAGTGCCTCATCAGGCAGAGACTCGCAGTAAAAAGCTCTGGTTACCTTTCTGCACATTTACTTTGCGGCTAACTTTGATTCATCAGAGTATTAACACCATTCTTTATTCCTGCAAATTCAATTTTCCCACTCTGAGGAAGGAAGGAGGCCATTCTCGCCTGAGTCATATTCAAACAGGAGGCAACACGGTAAATAGAAGAGATGAGCTGAGCTACGTATTCTGCAAGCCTGTGAGACGGACAATGTAGCACGTTCCTGAACCCGAAGGTTAAAGGTTAATAACCTTAGTGATCATCAGCTCGCACAAAGGCTTTCTGTGTGGTACATGTGAATGTCACATTCAAGATTTCTCACTGATCTGCCGAATTGGCAACCAAAACTACCTTTTAAAAGGATCCAGCAAGAAGGCAAGGTGATAGTGGCATCACCTTGACTGCTTTTAACTGGATGCAATTACTTTTATTACTTGTAGTACATGGAAAACTTTAACCTACTCTTTTACTTACATTCCCACAGAATCAGAGATTACCTATTAAACTTAACAGTCATGATATTTATCAAAGCTTCTTTCTTGTTGAAAAGGTCGATCGTTGCAGTTACAACAGAGTGTCCGTGCAACCTTAGAAAATCTTAAAATGTTTTAAATTCATTTACAAAATGTAAATTGGCCTTAAATATGTTAATCACAGGTATTAAATTTTGTCTTGGCAGTATTTCATTTGGTGTGTTCTATCTCGTTTTGTTTTTCTCGATGGACTTTTTTGGCTGTCAAAAGTTTGAGCGCAGATATATCACCATGGTCTTCTGTGACTTGAGGCGGTTGAAACTGCAGGAAAGTAGCTGCTAACAAGGCCTCGCTAGCTAGCCAACTTTTTTACATCTATCATTATAATATGCTATTTTTTGTACATTTCTGCTGTGTTGCAAGTCTTAATTTTAATTAATAATTGTCTTAAAAAGAGTTGGTGAAACAAGCAGAGCTTAGAAATGTTTACAGCTTAATCAAACTCGACATTTTTAGGGCTTTAATGCTGCCTCACCTGGAGAGCAACCCAAATATTAACATATATGTAACCAGGTGAAAAATGGGCACCTGTAAATATATATTTTGCAAACTCTGAACAGTTTGAACTAAAAATAAAAAAATCTTTTAAAGCACTCTAGATGTCTCTCACCTGGGGAATCATTTTCACCACCAAACTCTACAACAGACTTAAAGTGTTTGGCGTAATATTTTTTTTGATCAAACTACTTTCAGCTGCAATCAGAAATCATCAACCAACACCCCAGAAGAGTTTAGTGTTTCTGGACTCAATGAGTCCGTTTTACGTTGAAAATCCATGATGCTTGTGTTTAGCCATTATTCAACCCCGGGGAAAGGTGTTGATTTTACTCCTATCTGGCCCAATGTGGAGTTGAGGTAATTAGGCCTTTGGGAACTCAGTAATGATCCTTCAGTTTCTTCAGCTGTGAGGATTTTCAATGAAAGACAATTATGAGATGTAGAAAGGGTTTTCACAAAAGTTTGGCCCTGCAGGACCACGTACTGTATTAATACAACGTCTCTAAAATGTTGACGTTTCTTCTGATTTTCACCCAAACTCAGTCCTATTGTTCAGTCTTGGAATGGTACTGAAAAATAAATGTTACAGTCAGTAGGGGTTGAAAAACCTTGGCTGAACAAGATCTCTGTGACTCATTATATGAGATTAATCCAAAAAAAAAAAGTAAGTAAAATGTGCTCTCATATTTTGTGGGTGATCATCACAGTGTCTAAAACGTGCACATATTGCTCAAAGCACTTGTTTTGTCCTTTACTAATAATCTTTCGTCTACATTACTACAGCATCGTTTGAAATGTGACTGTTATTTCTGATTTCGACTGCATGTAGATCTTAAATGTCTGTTTTTAATTATATTTTCAGCTTCATTCAAAACAAAACCTTTTCAACTTGCAAATAATATTAATTTTAGTTTTTCCATGACTGTTTTAAGCCTTAATCACATTTTCTTTTCTTCGTTGGTGATCAAAAGCGGTGAATTTATCATCTTGTTTGAAGGCTTTCCTGTGTTTTTGAATTAAGTTACACCTTAGATCTTTTGTTTGATAAAAATAATCTTGATGAGAATTAGTGGTAATTTATTTAACAAAAACCACAAATCTTAAATCCTTATCATCAATCTTCTATGCCACCTTTTGAGTAAAACTAACTTTATTGTTTTTAGCAGATAGTACAAAAGTTAGGTTATAAACAGGTCAATACTATAAAATATTACACTTCACTTTTCTTTTATCTCTTGCATCTGTAACAAGTTTTATTCAATTTTTTTGTATTTCAAAGGAGGAATCGAGTTGTTTTAATGGGAGGCAGTATGTAATACTGCCACTAATTTGTTTTATAGGCTAAACTTTGATGTAAGGTAATAAAATTTGATCCAGTGTTATTACTTTTTGCTCACTCCATTATTTCCAGGATATTGTCTTGCTCTCTCAGTCAGCATAAAGCAATATTTTTGTTCTCATAACCAAATCGAATACTTTTACATCATGCTCGTTTTGAATTGTATTTGCCTGACATAAAACGCTTATCAAGATGATTTTTTTTTTTTCTCCTTCCCCTCGAGTTTGTGCTTCAGACAGCTTTTGAGACGTGGTCAGATCTAAACACGATTATTTTTGGCAGCAGATTTGTCGCAGGCAAACATTTCTAGATATATTCTGCTTTTCTTTTTGTTTGTGGCTCCAGCAAATTCTTATTTGCAGAAGATTGCGTTTGTTCGATCACTGCTACTGACGCTGCTCTGGTGCAAGTTCGGGACCGCTGATCCCGCCAAAAATTCAATTTGAGGAGACTCAAATTTTTTCTTAATTTCATAATGCCTTGACAAAAAAAAACAAACAAACAACAAAACTTAATTTCCATCTAAAGACAGAAAAATAACGCCCTCACATGCTAATTATTAAGGCATGAAAGGAAGAATACTTTACTTGATACGAAGTTAATGCACTTTAATTATGACGTTGAGGTAGGAACCATTTCTCATCTCACAGAGCATCTATGGGTTGGTAGAACCATATTTAATGAAGATCAGATGAAACATGTCGGGTGTTCAAATGTTAGACTCGTGACGCCAGCGTGTTCGGCTTGCATCAGCACTTCAGCATCATCCAGTGAATCACCCCGACGCCTCAGGCTCTTACGGTGTGATTTATTTTGTGCCTGCGTCTCGCTCCGCTCCTCCACCTTCCTGCCCCCCTAACCTGTAATTTTGTCTCGGCACAAACTCTTGAATAGCATTTGATCTTGTAAAAAAGCGTCTGGGGGAGACGTAGGGACAAAAAAAGAGAAAGAAAACAAGCCTCTAGGAGGAGTTACAGAAGAGGATGCGCTAGTGTTTCCTTCATAAAAACTCGTTTGTCTCTCATTGTGCATGGAAGCAAAGGAAAGCGTTGTAAATCCAATTAAAAGTCAATGTGCAACCTGTCACAAACACTGTTATTGGTCATGTGAGAGAGACGAAAACGCGGGTGGATTATCTGTCGGGCGTGTCGTATTTCATTAAAGCTGCTTTGAAACGATGCCTCTGAAGGAGGGATGTCATATTTTATTAAACGTTTCCACAACTCCTCAGAAAGCATTTTAGGCGGAGGAGACAGAGATGAGATGAGCCATGAAGGGCTCAGGGATGTGCAGTCTAAGAAACAGGAAGCTGGATGACAGGAAAAGACGGAAATGATCCAGCGGGAAGTACTTCCTCTAGAAGAGTTGATGGTTGGAAAGATTAAGCTAAATCCCAAACAACAAAAAGAAACTAAATCAGAAGAACAGGACAGAGGTTAACCTCTGACCTTAAACCTCCAACCAGCGATACAACAGGATAGTTTACATCAGAGCATATTCATGTGTTTGAATGGTTCAATAAAAACCAGAAGCCGAATCTGAATGAGAATCTTTGGCAAATAGAAGTGAACCCAAAGATTTATCACGATATTTTGTGATACTGTTGTTTTAACGATAAATATGCCGATACAAACTATTTATTAATACTTTTTTTTAGGTAACTGTATTGTGTCGCTATTCTGCACACAATAACTGCATTTAAACATATTTTATTGATATTTATTGATAAATTAATTGAACAAACAGTGGAGAAAATAGTAAAACAGAAAGAACAATCTTGGCAATACAGACTGCATTGTGTTTTTTAAAGCATCACTTATTTAAATTTAGCGTGACAACAATAAATCAGAATCTTATGCGGAGAAATTTATCACGATAAATGATAAACGATACGATAAATGCTCATCCTTACTGGCAAGATCTAAAAAAATGCTGATCGCCCAATCTGACTGAGTTTGGGCCATTTTACAAAGAAAAAAAAACTAGAATCAGTTTCTAGGTGTGTGAAGCGGATAGAAACATGAATGAAAATGATTTATTTGGCTGTGATTGCAGCAAAATTAATGAATTTAACTTCATGGTTATAGCTGGACAAAATGTGAAAATCATTCGATATGAATATTTCCTCCCGTCCTTATAAACAGATGCAGCAGGAGGATGAAGCAGAAATGACGACCAGCAGGACTTCATCCTTTCACATGCTGTTTAAATTTAAATGTTTTTCAACAAACTGATTTTATGATTTTAGGCTGCACTATTATGGCTCACATATTAGGCTTTATAACCGTAATAAGACTTAATAGTTAATCTAAAAGCTTATTTCCATATATTCTTTTCTCTCTTTTTGCACAACACTTCCACATGACAATAAGGCCAAAGCAATAGAGGAAGCTTCACAAAAAGGTCTGCAATATGTGAGTCTCTAATTATATCGGTGCGATTATTTCTGCTTTGTTCTGGGAAGAACATCAGTTTATTAGTCCAAACAAATGCTCCACATGTGAGAACTAATGTTTCTTTTTGCATTTTGCAATTCAGGTAAAGCTGAGCTGCAGAGGGACAAAAAACAATTAAAAAAGAACAATAGAAACTGAAAGCAAAGTGCACAATTCAACATAAATTAAAACAAAGCAGATGACAAAGATCAGCAAATGTGTGAAAATGTATCCTGGAATTAATGTTTGATGATCTGCAAACATTTACGGTGTCACATTTATGAGACGGCAGAGCAAAGCAGTCCTCAACTCTCCCACTAGAGAAAAGATCTGCTAATCCTAAACTACTGAAGATCCTCCTGACGCAGCAGATTTCCTTTTAAACACGCATTTATAAAATCTGGATGCTAAAGTTAGCATCTGACGCGTAGCGTCTTTTTGGGAAACGAAAAAGCAATTTCACAAGTTTCTTTAACGCTATACTGCATTTGATCACCTCTAGATACAAATATTAAATATTGCCATATACTATTGAATATTTTCTTTAACTTATTTAGCTATTCAAATTTCAAAAAGGAAGAGTCACACCTGGTCTACAAATTTTTTTAATTGTAGTTATATATATCTATATATATATAGATATATATATATTTTTCATTGTATTCGTGGAAAAAGATAAGGGGGAATTTTTTCTAAAATCTTTTCCTTGTGAACAAAACATTGTGTTTTATATTCTCTCAAGCTACATGTATCCTTACAAAGCTAATTTACACTTTGGGGATTAAATCTTTAATAGGTTTATTTTTTTTCTTTTGTAGGTCATTCATTCAAATAATCCAAACAGATTGAAAGACTTCACACAATAAATCTGGGAACAAAACCCTAGTCCTAAACTTTAGTCTGAATTCAACATACAATCAAATTCAACAAATTTGAAATTGTGCCGATAAGGTTTTTTTTTTTTTTTTTCAGATTAAAAGTGCATTTTGAAACTAACCTTTGAGCAAGAATTAAACATACTTTTCAATCGGCACAGATTTTTAAAAAATAGTTTTTTATTGGTGTGATCGAATATTTTAATCTTAATCTATAAGTGGAAATTCATAACAAAAGTGAACATCAGTCTGTGTGTGATTTATATAATGGGTTTAATTTAGTGAATTAAGTTACTGGAATAAACTTTTCGATGTGATTTATCAGATGGATCTGTACTATTAAAACTACAGAGGATGTAACTGGTCTTAACAACAAATCCAGCCAATGAGGAAACAGTTCCTCCTCCTTCTTCACAAAGAGGCACTTTGCTTCAAAAGTTGCTAACATGTTTTCTCCGTCGCTGAATCAAGAATCCTGCCACGTCTCCATCCTGCACAAGGCCGAGCCCCAGATCACTCCGACCCCGGGTGGTTGATGTACTTCTCCTTTGATCTTCACCTCATGAGCCACCGATCCTTTCTGACCACAACAAGCTCCTAATGCACCAATCAGCCCATTTGGAGTCCTGCAGAGCGAAGGGAGTGAGAACAGTCTCCCGTCTGTACGTGAGAAGCATCCATACTCACTTTGCTTTACCTGTTATGAGCATTTCCCCCCCCCCACCTACCTCACGTTGTTTTCCGAGCCTCTCTGATCCCTCCACTCTAATGCGCTATCCCTTCTCCCATGAAATCAATATTAGGCATCACGGAAGGAAAGAAAGAAAAGGTTTTTCTACATTAGTAGGCTACTGACCTGCACGCGGATCGCTGTGAGCCTCGCCGCCAGTCTGTCCTTGTTGTATTATCTGCGACAAGCACAAAAGCTGCAATGCTAAATATGTCAACACATTGCATACAAATTAAACAACTGTTTATTTTAAAGAATAGGAGGTCATTTTGAGGGTTAATTAATAAGAAACTACTTTTGCTAAAAGCAACTTTTTTTCTTTGTTTGCTTTGCTCAAGTTTTAAAATTTTTCTTTGTAAAAAAGTTCCTGACTTATATCATATAGATGAATAAACTTTTTTAATTTCAGCTGCTTTGTGTGTGGTTTTGGATCCGACAGGTTCTAGAAGCAAAGTGCCTGTGAACTGATTACTGTGGGTCTCTCTGCAGATGTTTGAGTTCAACCACCAGACCAGCTGCTTGACTTTGTGAAGTGCCAAGAGTCAAAGCAACATGCAACCAGCTTGTGTGTTTTGGCAGCGGCGAACTCCTTGCTGGGACAAGATGAGCATTTTGCTTGTGGGATTTCTTCCGGTTGAGGCGAGTGCTTGAAGGATCAGGAAACCCCTCGGTCAGAGAGTAATGGCAACTTCTGGATCGCTGCAGTCGGAGAAATGTTCCCTGATTTCAAAACTTTGGTTGAAGTGGTGTTTGTAATTCCAGTCCCAAGTGTGGCAGCAGAATCCAAGTCCATCCTCTGGAACAACATAAAAACCTTGAGAAATTTCATTATGCGCTAGTTCATGTAAGCCCATGCAGACCAGGAAGAAGCTGTGAAACTGTGCGTTCAAGCCACAGCAGGCGAATTATTTGTAATAGTTTAATTTCATTATTGATTGTATTTATTAGAGCCACAGTCTGTGGTTTTGATCACTGCAGACAGGCCTAAAGAAGAACGATTTACAATCACACATAGTTTCAGTTATTATAAATAGAAACCGCTGATCATTCCTGATATTTGAGTGAAGTGATGAACTCTGACCTGAAACCTTCAGCGTCACAAAAAGACAGTTACAAAGTCAGACTTCTATCACCTGAAGAACATTTCTAGGATTAAAGGACTAATGTCCAAGCAGGATGCAGAAAAAGTCATCTTTAGTTGCATCGATTACGGCAACAGCGTCTTCACAGGTCTGCCTGAAAAATTAATCTTCCAGCTGCAGCTGATCCAGAACGTTGCTGCTCGCGTTCTGACTAAAACCAGGAAGATAGAGACCATCACCGCAGATCTAAAGTCCTTCCATTGGCTTCCTGTAGCTCAGAGAATAAACTTTAAGATACTGTTAATAGTTTATAAGTCACTGAATGGCTTAGCACCACAGTACATTAAAGATCTGATGTTGTTGTATCAACCTTCCAGACCCCTCAGGTCTTCTGGTTCTGGTTCTGCTCTGCATCACCAGAACCAAACATGAAGAAGCAGCATTCAGCTTCTATGCACCACAAATCTGGAACAAACTTCCAGAAAACTGCAAAACAGCTGAAACACAGAGTTCCTTTAAATCAGCGCTAAATACCCACTGGTTTAAGTTCTGCTTTTGATCAGAACTAAGCGGAACATTGATCAGAATATATTTGATGTTTTTTTGTTGGAGGATTCTGTTGGTGGCATTTGACCAATCAATGTTTATCGCTTGTTTCATAATCGGTCGCTGTGTCGCATCTTTATGATGTAAAGCACTTTGAACTGCCTTGTTGCTGAAATGTGCCGTACAAATAAATGTGACTGAACTATATTCATCTGCTTGATGTGGATTCAGCTTGCTGAATATTAACTAAACCAAATAAATTTCAAATTCAACTGAATATGTCATCGTTATCATTCTATAAATGGACGGGAAAAAAAAAGTTCATGACAGGATTTTTTTTTGGACTGTGCCAGTCAAAATGACAGACAACGAAAACTGTTGCCTTCCCACAGCTTCATCTTGATGAGAAACCTGTATTATTAACACAGTGTCTATAAATTTACTCATAAAGATGCTGTTTTCTTTCATAAACTTAAAGCAAACCGAAGATTTCTGGATTTTATGTTTTCACAGTTGTAATTGTTGCTTGGACGCCGTGAGGTTAGACAAAGATTCAACCCCAAAAATCAAACCGCATCCAGTCAACTTAAAGGTTTCACATTGTACAAATGTTGTTGGACTGGCATTGCTTGCATTTACCCAGCAGACATGAGGAGTTTCTTCATTTACCTGGGCTTCTCTGGCTCTGGAAAAATAAACACACATTTCTTTCCTTCTGTTTTCTGATGAAATTACAAAAACAAGTAGAAGAGAAATTGAACGATTCAAGGTTAATCATAATTTTACTTGTTTCTTCCCTCCTACTGCGCACTGCGAGCTTTCAAACCAAGTATGTTTTAAAGTGGACCGCTGCAACATCAAAGACCACAATTTGGCTGCAAAACATCAAACGGACAGTTACGGGCAACGGCCTCACTTGACGCCGTGGCAACATTTTCCCCGTTTTGAGGCCCACAGGTGCATCACAGCGGATTACAGAATACCACTGAAAATTGAAATTATAATCGAGAAACTGAGACTTGCAGATGATATAGTTTCATTACACACACAGTGAAGTGTTTCTTGTCTTTTTCTGCTGATTTTGGCGATTATGAAAACCCCAAATTTTATATTTTAATTTTATGTTTCTCGGAAAATGTATGTATGGCATAAGACTAATAAAAATTAGACTTGTTTTTAGCAGTTATCCAGCAGTTACTGAAATGCAGAAGGGACACGTAGAATCATTTTATAGCATAATCTAGTAACTATGTTACCTTTAGTTGTTATAAAAATACAACATATATATATCAAACATGACAAAGAAAGTTCACTTCATAATTTAGTGCCTTGAAATTGGGCCTCTGTCTCTTTAAGAAGCTCCTACTCTTTCTGACACGCCCCCTTCAGCACGCCACCGCATTATTTCTCCATGATGCCGTTTACATCCGTTCTTAGGAGTGCTGGACTGAGAAGTAGTTTCTCTGATGAGCTCAGCAGAACTCCAGTTCCACCAGGTGCTGGCTAATTGCTGCTGCCACTAGTCTGAAGGAGCCGAGTGGGGAAGTGGTGAGAGAGTGGCTTTCTGTAGGAGACAGCAGCTCCAAGGCAGCGCCTTTAGGCACCCTCAGAATGGTTGCCATGGGAGATCCTTGGACTCCTCAAACGTGCATGAAAGAATCAAAACAACACTCCAGGTATGTTTTTGATGAGGGAGCAAAGGATGTAAGGCTCAAAAAAAGTCAATTTTGCATCAAAGCCTAATTTAATACCTCTGCAAGGCATTGCACATCAAATTCCTGTTCTGATTTTCTTTAACTATTAAACCTCATTTTGCATTTTTTCTTACATAGAATTTTGATCACAATTTTCAATCATTTCCGACTGAACCGTTTGCTTCCTCCTGTTGAACGTGAGTTTGGCAGAGCAGGGCGACGGTCGCTTGGAGGGATGTAAGACGCATTGTGGCATGTGATTGCTTCTTTTAGCAGGCAATCAAACCCCGACAGCATCTGTGTTGCATTTGGCAGTCCGACTATAGCATCTGTGTTCAATTTGGAGTTGCAAGTCCCAGAAAGGAAGCTTGGTCACGACATTTGTGTCGGTTACACAAGCCGAGGAGAGACAGATGTGAATTGTAAATTGGCATTTGATACAGACGGCCCAGGGAGGTGAACGTTCAGGTCCCGCCGGGGAACGTATGTTTGGATCTCACGTAAAGCGGGCCGTAAAACTCTCAGCAGACGGAGAGCATGTAATGAGCGCCAGCCATGAGACTTGTAAACAGTGGCAAACCCGTAAAAGGAGTTTGGTGGAACAAATAGCGGCAGGAAAAATACAGCAAGGAAGCTGAAAATGTCATTTTCAAGAATACTTGTGGTGATGCATTAATCACTTAAACCGAAAAAAAAAAAATCAGAAACTTCCCACTGCGGTGTGACTTAAAAGTTTAGGTTTTTACAAACATCACTCATTCGTTTTGTAGTTTCAGTTCAACAGTGTTTTTTCAGAGTGCTAGAGAATAACTTTAAGAATGTCACCTTTAATAGAAGTGTTGATTTTAAGGTTTTGATAAAAGCTTTCCTTGGTCACTGTCTTCAATAGTATTTGGTCATACTTGGTCATATGTAGCTTTGTATGACTAAGCGTTTTGGGATCAGGAGATTTAAGAATTTCTCAAACATGCATGAATTCATCAAGGCAACACTCCAGGTGTGTTCAAAAAAGTCGATTCTGCCCTCTCCCATCGTGACGCTGGGTGGGATCTTCCAAAAGACAACTGTTAGTGATTTGCAGCTAGATTGTATTTCTTTTTTTTTAGTATAATTCTTGGAAATAAACGAGGAAGTGTACGTCTTCCAGGCACTATTGTGTGTGATTTCTCCCTCTGCACAGATTTTATAAAACAGTTTAGCGGCTAATCTGGGATTAGCATTCCAGTATCAGGCACTTGGCTTGGGATCAAAGTTACAAACTTATTTTTAATATCACGACTATCTTTGACGTCGTCACAGAAGTGCAAGCATAATCTGTGACTGCTGGTTTGCTTTTCACATACGAGGTGAAATCCTTTCGGATCTCATTGGAATCTTATTGTTCTGAGCAGAAGATGTCAACAAAAACATGTCACTAGCTTTACAGGAATCAATCAATCGGGTAAGAAACGAGGACGATTAGAGCATGAATTCCCAGGACATAAACATGAAGAGCTAACCTGCCAACCAATTAGGGACATCTGCTGTTTGTTTTGGTTTTTTTAAACCAGCAATTAACTAAGAATTAAGCATCATAATTCAGCCTGTGGAGGAGGAATCGTTTTCTAACCCATCTTCGAGACTTGTTTGTTATGTAACTAAGACGGTGCTTTTAGCCAAAACAAAAAACCAACTCCCTGTTGTCTGCGCATTAATTAATTGTAGTAAATGTCAGTAGCTGCTGGCAAGGGAGCGGGCGATTAAAGGCAGTCATCATTTAGCAGGTCGTGCTTTTGATAAGGGCAATTAGACCACAAGCTGTTGGAGAAAATCGATGGGCAAAAGGAAGAGGCGACCTCTCAGGAATCGCACAGTCCACTGGTGTTTGTAGAGCAGGAGGCACGAGTCGCAACTCTGAACAATTACAATATAAATGAAATGGACACCAGTAACAGCGGATGTGTCCATTTTTCCCAGCAAAACCAACGATAATTATTCCTGCAAAATGGGGGAAATGAAACTTTTAATCAATTGATTAAGTGAGAATACGAGGACAAAAGTGTCGAATACAATAAAATTCACTGAATTTCAGTCGTCCGCAGAAAACGGTTGATGTCCCAATAAAGGACTTTCCGGCTCTCGGCGCATCCGTCTACATTTCTCTCATTAGTGTCGGCTGGCAGGTTTGGGTCGCACGCGTATGAGTTATGCCAACAGCAGACAGGCGTCCAGTGGTAATGAAATACTCCGCAGTTGACAAATGGCAGTTCTCACAGCTCTGCTGTTATTAGGTTAGCCATCTTTGAATGTCTCTTTAGTGACTTCAGGGAAACTTGACTCCCAGCTGTGAGGGAAAAGCAGGGAGCAGCAGGAATGTTCCTGCTCATTTCGCCGCCCTCATTCCCCAGCTCTGATGTACGAGTGGTGAAAAAGCCTCTCCTCTGCTCATCTAAGCAGAATACATTCAGTGTGGTGATAACATTAGTCTGAAAATGAAGGCACGAGTTCGTGATGCATTCCTAATAAGGTACCCAGGAATTACATAAAGAGGGAGTTTAAGCACTTTTGATAGACGTATTTTATTTTTCTTTTCAGTATAACTTTCCTCTCTTTTTTTTCCGGGAAGAGTGGAGTAAATCACGTCGGCACTGAGAGGATAAAGAGTTAATTATGTCGACCAGGTGAGCAGTAGAGGGAGGCTTCCTCTGAAGAGGATCAATCACAACCTGCTGATTTGTTAATGCTGCAGACCGCAGTGAGCTTTTCTGCAGCTCATATTCGGGATCTGAAATCCAGTCGTCGTTCTTTGTACGTAAGTGGAGGGACGGTCCAATGAAACGAGACGTTTTTGTCTTTTTACTTATTCTTACGTCTTGTTGGCTGCTGGATGCTTTGTTCAGTTTTTAAACCTCCTTGTTTCTGAAAACGTGTGCAATTTTTGGGAAATGGACAAAAATGTCTAAAGCCACCATTCCTACAAATATAAGTATTTACAGCTCTTAACAGATTTGTTTATGTATCTTCTAAAAGTAATTCAACAAGAGTCTCTTGTGACGATTGTGAAAAACCTACACAAAATAATCCATGAAGACAAAGTAATAACACGTTTTTAGACATGTTTTGTTAATTTATAAAAAATCTAAACATTAGAAAAGATTAACTAAGCCAAGATAATTTGGCTTATTTACATTGTGACGATCAAATAAATGTGCTAACATGGATCAGTGTCATCCTGTGATCAACGATTTTTTTTTTCAAAATCCTACAGATATATAAAATAAATGTTTTAAAACACTCTATGTAGAGGTTTTAGAAGTCAGTAAAAGGTTTGCTTTTTTCTGTACTTTCCTCGCAGTCCCCTCTCCTTATTTACTCACCTGCACCTGAGGGCTAGCTCTGCTAGATAAGACGCCTCTGACCAAAGTCTAATGGATGTGCACTGAAAACCGAGCCATAAAATCAAATCCGGAGCATCTAAACTAAACTATGTCACAACCATCAGCAAACAGTACAACTGTTCTCAGGTAATTTCCTCCGATGCCCAGTGTTCAAAGCAGCTGACGAGTCATAACGATGACAGAGAAAGTTATTTTTAGCCTCATTATTACCGTTATGACAGGTTGGCAAAGTTTGCTGTCAGATTGATGAAGTTTGTTTTTATTCCCCCCCCCTCAAAGTAATTGCATCTTGTGACCTCAGGGGAAAAAAAACGTTTGTTCTGTTATTTGAAAGTGAACATTGAGTTCTCAATCAAGGTCACAGATACCAAAGACTGACTCATGTCGATGCGGATTAAAGACCGTGAGAGGCTACTTCAGCAGAGACATCTGGAAACCTTGGGAGCTGACTCACAGAGCGGCGTGGGTTCCAAGTCAGTCATAACCCCAATATAATAAGTGATAAAGTAGATTATCATCTGCTTGGTCACTAAGAATCTAAAAGCTGTGCACACACCGCTCAACGCAATGCCAGGGTTTCTCTTCGGAAATATGACAAAACATTTTGCGAATGATACGAAAGGTGAAAACAAGCAACATTGTTTCATCGACTAACCTATGTACAATTTGGAGGTGTGTGTGCCTCTCCAAAACTGGGAGCCAGTCTCTTCCATGCAGCACTAGGCCTGTCACAATAACACATTTTGCTGGATGATAAGTAGAGAAAGACTAATCTTTGTCTTTAAGTTTCTTTATTCGAAGTCAAAAGCGTTCGAAGACCCGTTTCACTGAGCGCAGTGAGGAGAAGAGCCCTGAACGACACTCATCATTATACAGTCACAGCAAGGCAAAGACCCACCCAAAGTCTGATCTTATCTCTACTCCAGGTGGACCACAGAGACAATCCTCACCCCCACCTCATGAACTATCCCTCACCTCTTGGAGGGGATGATTTATGGCAGGAATGCAAGCAGATAAGGATTTCAGGAGGAACTTCTAGTTCTTCTTTGTCAGTTACTCATGGGTGCAGGGTCAAACAAGTACATTTCACACGTCAGTCCTTTAAGACAATTTCCAGATCAAGCATTTTACTCAATTTGTCTTCAGGTCTCTTCTGCTATCACAGCTGTGGAAACATCTAAACATTATGTGGAAACTTCTTTAATGGCATAAACACATCTTGCAGAAATGACAAAACACAGCAGATATAATCAGTAAATAAATGGTAAAGAGTACCATCAGTTCCATAAAAAATTAAATAAGGCTAAAAATGAAAATTTTCTATTACATAATCCAAGAACATTTTCTCAATGATCAATAAACATTAAATGTTAATGAACATTTAAACACTGGAGACGGAAGACATTTTAAATATCCAAAATAAATAAAGGAAACAACAAATAATTTGAATTGTGAAGTCATTGCAAACAAAATTATCTTTTCAAAAAGTTGAGACTAAAACACCAGACTGAAGACTTTTATCATCCAGTTTTTGGTAAAAGGAGAGAAAAGAGAAAAATGATAAATCAGGCAAATGAAAATGATTGAGCTTGTTTTAATTTCCCGTGTGATCAGTTGATTTATTGTTTATTGTGACAGGCCTGTGCAGCACCCAGATATGTCGTCACCATGATGATGACCCTCCACCACACACGTTCAAAACAGTCGGGGAACTCGCCGTCATTTCTGATATGGTGTGCAAAACTGTCTGACTTGCAGTTTATTTAGGTCTTTTCCATGTAAAATCTTCATTTGTTGTTTTTTAAGCATGTATGTAAAACATGCAATCAGGCCCTGCAGGAAAGTTCTCCACCCCTTGAATGTGTCGTTTAAAGGTTGAAAACATTTTCCTTTTAGCTAAGTGATGCATAATAAATGAGTGCTGATGCAGCTGACCAGTTGAAGCTCTACCAGCTCTCTGGCATAAATGTGGCATCCACTGGGATGCTGCTTTACATAACCAGGCGTTCTCTGTCAACCCCACTGTTTAAACAAAGGCTGAAAAATGGTGCGGTGCAACCAGCACATTAAAACAGCACTGAAAAAACGTCGACAACGAATACTGAAGAACAAGAGACGTGGCCGGCTGTCTGTTTTTGGGTTGTTCAGTACCAGAGTAGAGCTGCAACTAACGATTATTTCAGTTATCGATTAATCAGTTGTTTATTCTGACAATCGATTAATCGGATAATTCTGCAGATTTGTCGTTTAAGAGGTTTTTTTGTGCAATTTTAGAAATACATTTGAAGATGCTAAGAAACAAAACATTCACTCCTTTTTTTGCATAATTTGAAATGAGTGAAGCTAAGCTATGCTACTTGAAGAGTTTCTGGTCGAACATGTTTACAGACGAAGGCAATTTTTTAAAACCCTGAAAGCAAAATGTACAATTTGAGCTTAATTAATGCTCCGAATATGTTGTTCTTTCAGCAGTTTATCTGTTTTTGGGAATTTATACTCCAGTTAATGATTAATCGATTACTAAATTAGTCAAGGATTATTTCAATAGTTGATTCATCACAAGTTATCCGATAAATTGTTTCAGCCTTCCACCAGAGCGCTTGTTTGTTTGTTTGTTTGTTTGTTTTTTTGCTCTCGGTTTAATTTTCTTTGTGAAAATTACAATAAAAATAAAAATTCCTTAAAGTGATCAAACAAATAACCATCTGCATAAGGCTGTGGGAGGAAATGTTCTCCTTCACATGACTCATACGGTTTGTTTCTTTTATTATTTTCTCTTTTTTATTTCACATAAGTTGTTTTATTAATATCACCTTCGTACACTGAGAGGCTGAGCTCGGATGAGGGGAGCAGCAAGCAAAAACTCTAACAATGAAAAATCTCTCATTCGGCAGGATGAATGAAGAACAATGCATCATGCAGCAAACCGTTATTGCGGAAGTCAAAGTATTGCGTGACGAAAACATTTGTGCAAATTAGATATTTACTCATCTTTGGGAGGAAAAAAAAAAAAAAAAAGCAACCAAACGAGAGCAGAGCGGTAGTGGCTGATGTGATGATGATCTGCAGCACGGAGCACACGGTGCTCGGTAATAACGTCTAAATGCGGCGCTGAACCCGGGTTGTGGGTCGTATTAAGCGGCTGCGCGCTCGTAGCCTGAAACACTGTAACCATGACCAGCAAATTACTGCCATTAATAAAATAAACACTTCCAATAAACTGCATCGCACTGGCAAAACATGTTTTTCTGCAGAACCAGCTGTAATCAAAACCCTGCCACATCTCTCTCTCTCTCTCTTTGTTTCCCATCCTGACAGGCAACCGACACAAAAACGATTAAATGTAACAGATGAAAACAAATTACATTTGGTTTTTAAAATTTGTTCTCATGGTGCACAGCTGTATTGAGAAAATAACCTAAGACCTGCATGTTTAGATGCTTCCCTCCGAGGTTTGAGCTGAACATCATCTTGAGGCGATGTTCAGCTCAAACTGTGCTTGCACATTAAATACCCAAGCTGCCACAGTTTAAAGATTCATAAAATATAATCTACCTGATGTGCCAGATGGTTGTTAGACAGAACCATCTGAGAAGTGATCAGAGAAAATATGTTCAGTTCTTTCCCAAAATCATAAAACAATAAAACTCTTAAGGCGACCAAGGAGCCTAAACTTCAGCCTGCAGTTTCAGGCTTAAAGTAATATTTTTATTGGTCAGCATGTTTCTTCTGAATAGAAGTAATAAATGAATTTGTGGAGAGACTTACAGATTAGGGTGCTGGTAAGGAGACCTTCCGACCTGAAAGACTCCAGACCTGAGATACATACTGCCAGTGAAGCGTTTTCCATTGATTACGGAGAATTATTTATTATTAAAATACAAATAAAACAAATATATATATATATTTTTGCAAACCTGATCCTCTCTTGGTATTAAGTTGTGTCTCTTACCTGATAAACAAAATTCAGATTGATATAATAAAAATCTTCAGTCCAATATTTTCAAAGCCAACATTAATATTTTCAGCTTATCTCAATGCCAATATTTCTTTTCAGCTTCGTTTCAAGCTGTCATTGCTTTGGTAAACATAGGAACATACATGCATATGGAAATTTTACTGGCAGATGGAAACAACATTTAGATTCTGAAGCATCATGGAAGCAGGGATGTGAAAATAAACCACCTTCTGCAAACAAACAGGAAGCTTTAAATGAATAAATACAGTTGTATCACATAATTCTCTTTCTCTGGTGTCTGCACTTGTCAAACACCCATTTTTGACAAGAAACCTAAAACTTCCAGGAACAAAAATATCTCTACAAGATTCCAACATTAAAGGCCAAATGTTTTGGCCTTTAAGTAAAGCAGTTGTTACGATTCAATAGGACATGCTTTATCTCCTTAGGTATCGTGATTGCCAACTAAAACTCACCTGTATGGAAATCTAACTAGCTTAAAAGCACAATGTTTGCCAGATTTATTTACATTTTAAAAAAACAAAACATGACCTGCAGGTCAACACTGTCTGCAAGCGCCCCGATAGAAAAAACACGCATTAATCGAGCAAAACAAGCTATTCAGCTTTTACCGTACGAGTCAAAGGCTGGATGAGACGGCGTCGCTTGTAAATAGACCTGTGCATATTATATTAACACTCAGTTGATTCATTTGGTGATTTTCTTAACAAGCAAACAAATTCAATCAGAGTCATAGTAGGGTTGACGTTGTTTGTGTCGGGCAAAAAAGCAGACTGCAGGATTTCAAAGAAGGCGAGAAGTACTGGAAATGAGCCAGACATAACGCCTGCAAATGTTGAGTAAATTCATGCGTGTTTTGGTATTTTTGGCACTAAATTGTGTTTTTCATGCCATTTTACCGGTACCGTCACCCAGCAGATCTTCTAAAATGTAGACCCAATAAACCCACATGACACAAAAACAAACAACATGCAGTCACTCTGACGGACTGCGGGACGTCAATGCAAACTTGGATGCGCACACACACACACACCTGCGAGCAGACTGACATTCATTCAATAAATATTTCCGATAATAATGCCGGATCTCCGTTTGTCACATACTCACCCGTTGTTTCATGATGGACCGGCGTTCCTCCATGCAAACACTGTCATCTTTCTCCAATCAAACATCACCACAGGCCGTATCCAGAGACGCCACGCTCCATAAAACTGCCTGATCCTCCGAGGTTTATTTGTTTCCCAGGTATTTCTGGTCACGCCTGCCTCATAGCAAAGAGGCTACTTTTGTCCTTATTCTTTTGCTTGTTAGACTGCTGTTTGCAAGCCTTTATTCCTCTCACCTGAAACTTTGTGTGATGGGTGAGACTTAAATAAAGACCAATAGAGGAGGGCAGATTGAGCTAAAGTATTGATAGTATGGAAAGTATCTGTATCGGATCAATACTGGCATGATGAGATGGAAACTGTTGTGTCAGATTCCCTCTTGAAAGTTTATTTTGTACTGTAATTTTTCCCAACAAATTTTTGCACCTCACTTATCTAGGAAAAAATTTACACAAATTAGTATTTCATATTGGTTCTGTTTATTGTGTATTTTGTAGACACCTATGAACTTTGCCCAAATGTTCTCCTTGGTTTGAATAAAAATAATAATAAAAAAAGCACAAAAACACCCAATGATCAGAAGTTTGCCATTAAAACAAACTTAATTAATAAAAAGCATCGGTATCAGTAAACAAAAGAGAAAACGGTAGGTCGGAAGGCGGGAACGACTTTATGTCAGTCTACCAACGTACCTACATTGAAATTTGTGGTTTAACATGTAAACGTGTGAAAAAGTTAAAAATGTGTAATGTTTCTTCCAAAGAATGTGCTTATAAAAGCACCTTTGGGTGATAAATATACTAAGATGTATCAGTAACAATATATATCATAAGCTGCGTCTCCATGACAAATGTGCACAAAATTTTGTTCATATTCCACAATTTGCAGTTGCGTTGTTTCCATTAAATAAGAAGCGCAATAAAAACAAAATCACACCTGAATAAGCTTGGCCAAGTGATGAGATTATCAAACATGCCCTGCCACTGTCCTTCTACCACTTCCTGTCGTCTTTTTCGTCTTCTCCGCCAGTAGTAAACATCCTGTTGTTGATCATGACTCGTGTGATGCAAAAAACGCCATTTTGCGAAATACACAGTCGAAAAACCACCTCTTCCCAGCTCAAAAACTTTTTTTTTTATCAAAAAACGCGAGCTTTTCCAAAATTGGCAAGTTTCCATGAAGCGATTTTATTTTTGTTATTCCAATTTGCGCAACTACATGGCCAACAAAAATATGAAACTCAAACTCAAGGCTTGCACAATATGATCTGCATTATTAATAAAAGTTGTAACTGTTCTGCACTCTGGTGAAAGTGAAGACTGGCACACGGCCCTATTGAAAAGCCCTGAGGGAGAGAGGAAGAGGAAATATGAGCTTTGTTGAATCCCCTTTTGATTGGATTTCAACATTCTTCAAATATTCTAATTTTCTCTAAATTTGACTATTCATTATTACTTTTATGTTCGGAGAGCGACATTGTTTAATAATTCAAGTAACGTCAACTGGAAAATCGTTTTCCTTTTAATTCAGATATTAAAGTTCATCGAGTTGATTGAGCAACAAGAGACAAGCTGTCGAAACATTTTTAAGCTCTGATAGTTTGGGTCTGGGTCGCTTCAACCTGATATTGTAATTAAAACCGAATAATTATTTTTACGTTACTCAAGAAAACCGCCGCCATACAGCCACACTCACAGGCTTACACTCCTCTGAGTGTAAACATAATTCGCATGCGCTCGTTAAAGAGGCATTTCACAACATGTTGCATCTGGAGATGCAACATGTTGTGGTTGCAAGGTTTTCGATTTTCATCCATTTCCAGGTATTTCTATTCTTTCCAATTCTCCCACATGTAGCAAGAAGAAGAAAAAAACCCAAACAACTCTCATCCCTTCCACCTTTTGCTGCCCGAGTTTCCACCTGCAAAGCGTTTAGTGGAGCGAACATTTCTGTAATCATATATACTGCTTGTGAATGTTCCTGTTTGTATTGCATCTCCCAAGTGTCACATCACAATGATAAGTTCATCATCCCCCCTGCAAAATAACAGTGTAATGGAAGGACGCATGCAGAGCCTTAGGGAGGTCCCTGAAATTGAATCCCCCTCTGGTGTAATTCCTGTCCGCCAAAACAGAGCCACAATTACCTGCTTGCTGCCACACATGGATCTGTGTGTGTGTGGGGGTGTGTGTGTGTGTGTGTGATGAGGAGCAACTCTAGCTGGTCTCTTATCTCTGCACAGCAGTTTTATCCCCCCGCTTGTCTTGTGTCTGGCTTGTTGTTTTCATATTTCTGATACAAGTTCCCACTTAGTCAAATGGCCGCTGGGGAGTGGAGGTCACCAGATTCAAGAAGAGGGAAAGGAGGAAGAGGAGGACAGGAAAGGGAAGACAACAGGAGAGAAGAAGAAGAAAAAGGGAAAAAATCAACAACAAACTAGGGATGTCCAGTTACAACTCACTTGTTTTCAGTCCCAGCTGAAAACTGCAGTAAATTAATGAAACGTTGAAACAAAAGACGTATATAATTGAAATTAGAATAATTATTTTTTTTCACTGATGTTAAATTGGGGTAAGTTTGACTTTTTTTTTTTTGAGGTTGCACAGGATTACAAAAATGACTCTAAAGAAACACAAAAGAGATTAAAAGTATGTAAATTTTTTAAACTTAAATTTGGTATTTTATATAAACTAAGTAAGCCTTATCATATATAAATCATATATAAAATGACAGCTGTGTTTCTGTCCAGTATTTATATAACCAGAACATGTTTTCTTTCAAACAGATCATTTTTTTATTATTATTTTCAGATTCCCTCTTGAACTGAATATTTCCAAAAATTCCAATGAAATAATAAATGAGACTAAAAACTATTTGTCTATTATTTCATGATAATCAGATGGCGTCCTGACTTGGATAATTACTAACAAAATTAATATGTTAGATCACAATTACCTTTGGCACTGATTATAATTCATAGCCGAACCAAACCAATTGTTGCACACCTCCAGATGATGATGATGATGTCATGACTGGATACTTCTTGAAAACAAATCAAAACAAAAAAGACTATATTTTAAAGCAACAGCTGGTTAATGCTTGCATACAGTTCCACAGAGATCACATTCAGTTGTCCAAATAGAGGGTTTGTGTCACAGAGATTAACATGTTTGGGTAAAAATGTGCCAACTGGCCCCCAACACAAAAGCAAAAACCTTGTTGAGATGCTGGATGAAACTGATCAGATATTGTTGTTATCTACAGAGAAGAAATAAAATAACCTTAAGCATACCAAAAAAACTGGTACAACGTGGTTTTAGGACAATGTAAATGTTTTGGAGGGTCCGCCACAAAATGTTGATCTCAGTCCCATAAAAGATTCATGGAAAGACCTTAAAAGGGGCCTACAAACCCAACCAAACCAGTTCGGCCTGAAGGAATGGGCCCAACTTCCACTATTTGCTAATAGAAACATGTAAAGCAGTAAGCTAAAGGCAATCCTGCCAAATACTGAGGAAGTGTATTTAAACTTCTGAAATTAGGGAAATTTTTAAAAATGACACATGAATGAGACGTAATTTATGTTGTGACAGTAAATTTAATTCAGAATCACCCAAGAAGAAATAAAGAGAGGCCTTAAAGTAGCTCTTGTTGATGCTAAAGTTGCATAGCAGAGGCTAACATTAGCATGTTCACGCTCGGTTTTCCTGGTTAGCTCTATTGATGTAGCTGTCAGACCAGACGACAACAGGAACCATGCTCAGAGTTCAGCCATAAATCGTTTAAAAAGGCCTCGATCGGGACTGGAACATTCCTATCAAATCAGTACAAGAACAAGAGTAGAAAGAAAATGATGGGAGAATATGGAGGAACGTAAAAACCAGTAAAGTGAAGAGGAGGAGAAAAAGATTAACGGTGATAGCGGGAAAAGAGGACGTTGAGCTAAGACATTTAAAAGCCAAGGGAAGTGGTCTTATGGAAATAAAGAGTGGGAAGCAGGAAGAGCAGAGGGTGAAATACGTAAGCAGAAAAATAACGACCATGCATACGAGTGGAGGAGGGAGTGGAAGGGGTGCGCAGTTCCAGGATGAGTTTGACTGTTTATCCTTTAATCCCCTCAGGAAGGTTAGAAAATCTTGTGAGAACTGACTACTGTGGAACTCTGGACCCACTCCATGTCGGATGCAACAAACACAAATACACCAAAAACCCCACAAGCTGCAGCCAAACACTCGGCCGACAAAATGTTGAGGTCCGCAGAGCCGCAGCTCGCCACCTGCTCAGACTCATTCTGACAGCAGCGGCAATGATTGAGCTGATGATGTTCGGTGACGTTTTATCAAGGCGCAAAGTTGCAAGAAATAGATTTTCATAGCTGCCAGGATGTCAAGGATGAGTAAGAATGACTGAGAGCCAGAATAGAAACATCTGATGATGACCAGCTTCTCAAGTTAAAGTGTTTCTAAAGCACTGAAAACACGAGAGTGAGCACTGAGAATGCATCTAATGATAATTATTTTTAAAAAAAACCAAGAATTAGACTTTATTTGAGTTTTCTATATTCCACACAGACTTGTAAAATCATAAGTCACTTTATCAGAACCTGTTTGATAACAGGAAGTAGGCCTAAAAGTTCTAGAAAAACGACACCCCATGTCCAAGAACGGTCCGTTTCATCTATCAGTTTTGTCTATCAGTCATCAATAGAATCTCTATTATATACAAATGGAGAAAACATAAACAACCTTCAACCTTCCCAGGAGTGACCAGCACTACCAAAGCGACTCCAAGATCACATTTAAAGGGACAGTATAACATATTTTCAAGGCACTTTATGGCACAATCCAATCACTGTTACCTTCAGTTAGACACATCAAACATAACTTAAAAGTATTTTGTCTTCACAATTTGACCCCTTGAAATTGGCTTCTGTCTCTTTAAGAAGCTCCTGCTGTTTCCGAGCCGGTTTTCAACTTAATTGACAGAACCATAAATTCTGCTCTTCCAGAAAGGAACCCTAAAGCAGAATGCTAATTGCAAGCCCACCAGAAAAACCCATCTCTGAATCTATCTGAAAAAAAAAGAAAGAAAGTACTGAAGTGGCCTCTTCAAAGCCCGGACTTCAATCCGGTTGACATGACGTGGCCTTAACGACGCTCAATTACTGCTTAATGTAGCTCAGCTAAATTTAAATTTGATTCTGTCAAGAACAGTAAGCCAATTTTCCTACAGTTATTAGGTTTAGGAGCCCATTACGTTTCACATATTTTTTTTTCTTTACGTAAGTGCAATCATCTTTTGAAAATACATTTTGTATTAATAGGAAACCCACTCGCCACTCTGCATGCATGAGCGTATTAGATAATGGATGGATTATGTATTTATTCGGGTTATGATATGTGTGGCGTTAAAATTGATTACATGAGCTGAAACATTTAAGAGTGACAAAAAAAAAAAAGCAAAGGCAGGGCAGATCTTTTTTTATTATTATTATCCACAGCTCTGTGTGGCCGCAGTCCAACCCGTCATTTGTGGTGCTGAGAGCACTACTTTGATGTTCTTCAATTCTTCCTTCATGTTATGGGAGATTGATGTCTGTATTTCCCGCGGACGACTCCCCTCTGGGCTGAGCAATTCCCCCAGAAATAAACAAGGACTAAAAAAAAAAGTGCCGAGCAAAGAGTGCGAGATCGCGCCAGATGTCATGGTCCCCGAAGCTCGGCTCCCATCTTCTCTTCTTGTTTCTTTCCTCACTTCAGGCCAACCAGGCTGGCTTTTTCACGCACAACCGAAAGGCAAATGATCATCCCATCGGTATTCACGGCCGAGCGCGCTCCGCCGCCCATGTGTTACCGCTTTTATTTGCCTCTCGTCTCATTTTTCACGCTCTGCCTGTTTTTTTTTGTTTTTGTTAAGCACCCTTCCAGCTCTACTCTGATAGGATCACTAAATTAGAGAAAGTGGTTTACAAAAAAAAAAAACAAAACAAAACAAAATTAAAACAGAAGTCTGAAAGAGAATCTGTGCTTTTGGAGTTTTCTCAAAACGTAGCCACATGGGACGAGAGGGGAAGAAGCAGATGGACGGGAGGTCAAAGGGCAGCATTCAGAGAAGATCCGAAAAAGACTTTCTGCTTAGGTTTAAATACTTTATAATACAAAATCCTTTTGCTACATGTAAACAATACATTAGCGGATGAACAGCAAAACGCACAAAGAAAGGAAACGATCTGTAGTAGCTTCGCCGTGGAGCGGCTGTGGTGTGGGTTCCAGCAGACATGCAAAAAGATCAATTTTAAGGCTGACCTTTTTGTAGGCAGGGATTCATTGGAATGGTTAAAAACCTTTCATATATATGTGACCTAAGAAAGGATCAGGAAGCAGCGGTTACTTCCTTCACTGGGCTGCAGCTGAACCGATTTGTTACGATGATAAAGTTTTGTGTAATTATTAGTTCTCTGCTAAACAGCCCTGCTTTATGGAGTTTTTAACAGTGCTTTAAAATCCTGAAATTTATTCAGTGTGAAGCAATATAATGAGCAGATTTTCTGTTCAGTGTTGGGAACAATTGTAGTTAGGCATTAAAGTCCATTGATGTGCTTGCAAAACACCCACAGGCACTTTTATCTTTCCTGCACATAATTGTGTGTTTATGCAATTGAAAGAATAACATTAACTACGCAGAACACAAAATATATGAAATTTTGCTTTTAATTCAGGTGCCTCTTAACTTTGGAATATCAATAGCAATTAAAAACTTTTATTTTAAAAGTCAAAGTCATACATTACATGGACTCATTGCACACAGACTGATAGAACTCAGTCAGGCATTTTGTTGATTTTGTCCATGTTAAGAGGGCTGACCTGCTGACAATCACTGACCGCCCGCCACAAGGAGCCCAAGTCACAGAAGTAACTGATAAAAGGACATGACGTTCTAAATACAAACATTTCAATGGAAAGCTTAGAGGAAGAAAAAACTGTGGTAGGAAAGGGTGCACTAAGATACCCGGCTTTTCGAAGCCCATTCAAGAGTTTCAGAAGACATTCACAAGCTCCAGTCTCTGGAAAAGACTCATAGATTGTATCCAGAAAATAAGATGCAAAACATTTTCATTTTTGAAAATATTTACATAATAATAAATTGCATGGCTTCACTTTATATGAAAAAGTTTTCCGTTGTCCCTTTTAGACAGAATGTGCCTAAATTTAACAAAGTGATACAGAGGGACAAAGGGGTCTTCAGCGGTAACATTACATTTCTCTACATTAAAGTTTATCACCAAGATAAATGACTCACAAACTAATTTCTTATTTTAGGTGGTGATGCTTAACGACAACAACCTCTGCTTTAATTTGAAAGCAAAAATGCGATGGGTAGCTTTGCAATCCATTGAAATGATTTAGGAAGAGCAGTGGTTTAAGCACTCATCCCTGTGGAACTCCAACTCCAACGGTGGGATTTAAGTACTTATTTTTGGGTAAATGACTATGCAACTATTTTTCAAAAACTTTTGAAGTATTTTTGTCTTTCTTTCATATGTCAATGTGGCAAACTGGACATACATAAATTTGTAACCATTTGTTTTACATAAAAGCCACTTTTGGCTGTTTTTTGTTTTGACTCTTTCGGTTTTGCACAGCGTCCCAGTGGGTTCCAGACCCACATTCACTCAGCTTCGCCTGTGTTTAATGTACACACTTCTTGTTCAGCCGCCCTCTGATTTGCTGGGAATGTTCCAGAGAGAACACCAGTTGTTTTTGTCTGTTTGTGTTTGGTGGCCGCATAAACCAATTCCGCCGTAAATGTGGGCTATCCAGTCCATTTTCCATGCCTGGGCCTCAGACTAATTTACCAGTGCCATTGATATGAAAGATGTGCCTTTTGTCTGAATGAAATAGAATTATTCTCATTGCTGGGAAGAGACAGAATCGCATCAGCTTCACGATGAGAAAAAAAAAACAAAGACTGCTTTAGTTTGCACAGAGGTTGGGAATATTCAGGTGTCTCTAAAGCTTGTACTACCGGAGGATGTTCTTGTGCAAACAGAACAGGATTTAGCATATAGATGAAATGTATTCACTTCTCACAGCCGCTTTGCTTAGAGCATGCAGCAGACATCTACTTGTGAATATTGGACTCTGATCTTAATTGGCTGTTTGTTGTCACAATAGCAGATCTTCCCAGAATTTTACTTTGTACTTTTTGTCTAACACTCCCTGTTCCAGTCTGTCTATTTCTTCTCCCTTTTCAACTCTCTCCTTATTACATTTCTTCTAGCGTTTCCTCCCATCTGTCTCCCGCGGTACAAATAGGATGTCTCGATAACACCCAGATATGAGATAATCTGCATCATTTGGATTCAGGCTCACTGACACACCTCTTACAATTTTCCATGATACAGATAATTAACTATAATGTGATCCTTTTGTCTGGCATTTGCCAGCGTCTACTTCTGCTTTTAGTTTCACATAAAAGGTTTAAACCGCACACAAAACAATGCGCTGCTGAATTATTCATGCGTCCCTGGGTCTGACATGACAACCGTTAAGTGCTTTATTTATCGTAAGTTCCAATACGGAAATATGGGACGAGCGCGGAGTTAGAGCGAGGTCCAAGTGCGTGATACTGTGTGAGTTACATTAACTTCACCTGTACATGAATGAAACGTTTGTTTCCACAAATTGCTTATTTTCTGCCTTTCATTTGATGTCATTTCTTGCAGCAAAAGACTGAAAATTACAGAAAATTTACATGCACAGTTGGAGCCTAACGATGATCGAGCCATTTGCGTACTTTGCTGACGTCACATGATAACATTAATGCAGCAGCACTATTTGTTTTAGTGAAGTGTTTGTTTTTTTCTTGCTAGATTGAAAGTTGAATGACGAAAATTGTTTGGATCGTTTAAATTCATGAGGCGAATTTAACAAACCTAATTTGTTTGGGAATCGGCACCACAAAGACGCGATGAATGCTGGTAAGCATGCTCTCACACTCTGGCATCACGTCTGCTCAGCAGTACAAGGCCACGCTGCCCTTAAAATGAACAACCTGAGAGTGAACGCTTCACAAGCGACTGGAGGCTCGCAGAGAATGCAAAATGTAATTGATCGAAATTTCTTGCTGCTGTGACTTTTATTCTGCCCAAACGCTGCTTGATACTTCAGATTTATGCTATGTTCATTTTCAAAGTCAGTCACTTAGAAACACATAACTTTGGATGAGTAATCCTATATTCACTCACTGTTATAGACGCAGCTCTTTATCGGATGAACCCAAACTCCAAATGGATTACCTGAATCGTTTGGTGGCAAGCAACCCCACGTCATTGTTCCGAGGTTTGTTGCTGTGTCTGTGTGGTAATTTTCTACTTAGAGTGAAGGTGTAGTATCTGACCTTTGGAGAACAGAACTGCATTCCCCAGAACTTTGCATCGCAAAATCCCTGGAAAACATGCATTCTTACTTTTGTGTTGCTTTTCTTTTTGCGACAGGGCTCTCAACTGTGTAGACACCCTCTTTAAAACACCAGGCATTAGTGGGATACAAAAATGAAATCAAGATGAAAGGTTTAGAAAATTGTACAAACTTTATTTTATTGTGATATGTCCTGTATAGTTTATCAGAAGAAAAGGCGTTTTTATAAAAGTATGCAAAAGGAGCAATAACTTTAACGCAATACCGTACACGCTCCAAAACACATCCTTTTAGGAGTTTGACCTTTGGTCAGTTTGTTCAGGTCAAACCTACCATGAATTTTAGTATGTTAGAATCAGCACAAGTTAGCTCATAAAGAAACACTTTGTTTCCACATTATGCCTGCAGGAAAACACTTTATTTACTCATATTTATCATGCATCCTGGTGTCTATGAAAGGTGTTTCACCTACTGCCATGCCTTTATTCTGCATTGTTTGTGAATCAAGAAACTAAACCTTGATATGACGAAAATAACTGTATTGTTTGTGATCTTGATAGTGATGAGCAAGACAATACTGAGACTCCTGAGATTGCTTGGCCAAAGTGAACGAAGGAGTTTCGAAACAGGGAGATGGCGCTCGATCCATACGGTTGGCCAGCAGATTAAGTATGACAGCTTCTCAGGGGTACGTCGTGCCTCGGTGTCGAAATTCTTCAAAGCTTTGGGTGCAGCACTGATGAGTCCTGACTGAGTACAGATGCACCAGGTGCCACCTGCTCAGCTCTGCCCTCCAAAGGTGAGATACTATACCTTAAACCTAAGTAGAAAGTTACCACACAGACACAACAACAAACCCCGGAACAACGACGTTGCCAATAAAAACTGTTACATGTTTAAATGACTCAGGTAATTTATTTGGAGTCTGGGTTCATACAATTAAGAGCTACGCCTAACCAGGGAGTGGATATAGGATTACTAATCCCAAATTATGTGTTTCTAAGTGACTGACTTTGAAAATGAACATAGCCTGAATTTGAAGTATCAAGCAGCACTTTCCCTTTCAGAGGAGATAAAAAAAAAAAAATCGCATTGAAACTCACCAACACTTGGCCAAATTCATGAACCAGCTGCTTTCATTAAGTCTCAGTCATTAAGAGCTGCAGCGACGAAGCAGCGCAGTGCTTAGGTATAATCTCCTTCAAACACCCACCGGCCCGTCCATCAGCACTCACAAGACAGTCATTACAGGCTCTATAGCAACCCACTAACGCTGTCCTTCCTGCCTCACGCTCACTTTACTGCTCCCATGTCAGACATTCTTCTCTGCTGTCACTCACTTTCAGCGAGACAGAGAGTTTTCATGACAAAGAGCTGAAATAATGATGAGGGAACACTCAACTGTTTCTCCAGCCTATGATAATTACAAAGTGTTCGGTGTACTGCGGGGTCAGCCGTGCCCCGGAGAGGTTTCTGTGCTCCACCTTGCTTAAATACTCTTCCCTTAATGTTTTTTTAAATCACTCTGCCAGGTCATCAATCTGACCAATCAGCTTGTCAGTTTGTGATTGATGCGTGACAGGTGTTGTGTACTGTGTTCATCTGGAAAAATCAACGGCAAACCCTGTTTGGGCAGATGGTGTTACTGCAGAGATGGATGGATTTGACGCTCTATCAGTCATCCAATAGAAGTGTCTTAACTATTCTACGAGATTGTATTCAGGAACTGATTATTCATTTTATTTGTGTCTGTTGCTCCTATTTGTAAATCTAACAGTTTGCGAAGTTCATTTAAATGCAGTTGTTTTGATTTTTTGTCTGTATTTTTCCATGTATGTTTATGATGTTGACTAAAAGAATGAGCTAAATTGAGTGATTCTCTAAGAAGCTATATTTTCCAGGGAAAAAATATTTTACAAACGCCCATCGGTACTGGGGTTTTTGATTCCCCTTTTCCTTCAAAACTACATTGATTCTTTCTGCCATAGAGTCATCAAGGTTTTGGAATTATACAGTCGATTTGTCGGCTGAACATCCACCCACCTCAAAAGTGATTTACTGGATTAAGATGTAGGTGACTTATGGGTTCGACACACGGCAGGAAAAGGCAAATGTTTCCACCATTGGGGGGAACCCAAAACATGATAGGGACAAAAGTTAAAGATTTGTCAGCTTTCTTGTGTTACGCCCCTGTGTGCACATCTGTGATGGATTGAAATGTGTCTGTCATATGTCAAAGGTGTGTTTACTCTTTCTGGTCTTATCTGCAATTATTAATCTAATTGAGCAAACATATTTTGGGGTTTTGGTAAATGAGTTACGTAGAAATCAGTTGTTGCAGTTTGTTATGTGTCCTACGATGTTCATAAGATAATATTGTTTTCTTTAAGCTTGGGCTCATCGTATTGTAGGTTGGTTTGTAAGTTTCCATTACTCAGTCATTACGCAATAGAGCAGAGAAAAATTTGCATTGCCTGCAAAAATGCAGCGTGAATGCTGTAAGCTGACTATTTTAGTGAAAATTGCAGAAGCATTTGAAGTCAACTGCAGAAGGCTTGCAGAAATGTAAGAAATAGGTAGAGCCAGTAGAACAAAGAAAAAGCCTGCAAAATGCAAAGACAAAAACTGAAGAAGAGGAGTGAAAACTCTCAGTTAATGGAGAAATTCGTACAGTATGTTGTTTCCAAAGCTGAACTGTAAGGTCACCTCAGTTTATAAGCTAAAATGGGCAAAAAAGCTAAAGCTTTCGGGGTTTTTTTTAACAGTGTTAAAATGGCGTAGGTAGTGAAAATTACAGTGTTAATCAACAGATTTGGAGCGCAATTTTTGCCTTATAAACCAACATCAAGGCAAAGACGACAAATTCTCCAAGTCTTACATCAAGTCTGTGAAATTAATTAAAACTGTAACAGAGAAATTAAAGGTTTAAGTGTTTTGCACTCAGATGGTGTCAGGGTGTGTATGAATATCTGAATCGCATGCCTAAAGTTACTGTTTTACAAAGAAACCATCCATAGAAACTATCCTCACAGTCATTTCCGTGGACCCTGCTTATTATGCATGTCCAATTTGGTAAAATTTTGCTTTTTGGCAAGTTAGAATAACTGTAGAAGTTTATGAAAAATGAAATGTTTAGCTATTTTCTTTATTATGGCAACCTCTCCTGACGTCATCTGACTTGATCTTGACACAAGCTTCTCTTGATTCCTGTGATTTTCCAAAGTTAATGTTGATTTTATCAAGTCATTTAACCTCCAGATATTGAATAAATTTTAACTTAATCAAAATTGACATAGGAAAATAAAATTTACATCTTGCAAGATTCTTAATTTCTTCAGACAGTTCTTACTAAACTATTCCTAACATTTTTGGGGTATATTGTCACAGTTCCTCTGGAGAGTGTGCCCATGTCTTGGCAGTCACTATGAAGCAGTCAGATTGACTGCTTGATGGGCTCGAGGAAGTCCCCGGTGAGTCCACTTGAACATATCGGCCACAACAATGGGACAGGCCCAGAGGTTCAAAGATCCTTCCTGAACAGAGGACAGGAAGTAGCGACCCTGCACAGCCGACTTTCAGGACAGCCGGTATTTGGCATATAATTTAAATAGTATGCACAATGTTTTCTATGACATATGCCTAGAAAAATATTCTCTAAATGCTGTCTTGGTTATCAGCAAAATGTAATCCTTAATGTTGGCAGATTTACTACAATAAGTGTACAGTAAATGTTTTTATTTTTCCGAGACAGAACAGAAAAGAAGACCATGTACAATTGTGCACATCCCTTTTATTAAACAGAATGTTCCGCAGTAGGTCACATTTTTTTATTTCAAAGGAGTAATTGGTAGCATTTTTTCAGGAAGTACTGCACACAGACCTGAGCTCATTAAACTCTGGCCCAATATCGTCCCTCGCCAACAGTCCAGCTGCGTTTGGGCAAACTGGACACGGACCACAACCTAGTGGGAGTCCACAGTCTTATCAGGTAGTAGTAGGTAGTCTACATCTGTTGTCATGAATTTTAAACTGCTTTATTAATAACAAATAGGATAAATCCTGTAAAAAAGCAGCAGCAACACCAGATTTGATTAATGCATTGGAAAAGTCTTTGTTCAGTTTTAATTTCAACAATTATAAACTTCTTGAACCTTGTTATTTCTTCCGCTATTAAATATCCTTTTATCAACTATTACACCGTCTCCATGGTTTAGCTCCTCACAGTATAATAACTTTTGCAGCACATCTAATAGTCCTCTTTGAACAGGGATTTCCTTGAACGAGAACGATGTAGAGATAAATATGGAGGATCCACAGGGATCTATTCCAACAAGACCTTTGAGAGTAGTGCAGGATGTGTAATAAGAGTACACTTGACTCAGCCAACTAGGCTTTTCGAGCTTGAGTTCAGTTCCATCTAACATCACAATGGTGCTAGGAAAGTCCTGCTTGAATTTTTCTGGCATGTGGTCAATTATTACCTCTCAGTGTGGCCATATGGAAACAAATTCAAATCTGCAAAACGTGAAGTTTATCCACAGTCTAAACAATGCACCAGCATCTTTTGCTGATATTCTAAAAAGATTGCCTAAGTGTTTGAACTGGAAGTTTGAGCGTAGTTTGAGAATTCGGATTTATTTGGCACAAGAAAATGGCAGTAAATGGCCAGTAAGTAGAACCATTTTAGCATTTAAAATTACCATTTTTCTTTATTCTTCCTCAAACTTTCCATGGAGACAATGCTTTCTGTTGAATTTTGTTTCTGTGTCCCTTCAAGAAGTTTTTCCTGAAGCCTGGTATTTTGCTGCTTAAGATTTCTGTTTATTAAAAATCATCCTAGCATAACTTACTGGTCTTCTTTCAATTGTTGTTTCAAAGACTCATTTCCAGCTAGCAGTGCCAGCATCTCAAGTACAGAAACCTCTGAAAAAAAAAAAAGCTCAGCATTAAAATAATTCTTAAAACAACAAATGAGAAAAATTCATAACAGCTCTAATTACTTGTTTACATTAAATTGCTGTCTTGTGCAGTTCCTGCCAGTGTCCAGACTGACAGACGGTAATGCTATTGGATGTGATGATTTGGAGTTTCAAAGGCAGCCAGATATTGGGAACCTCAGCGTTGTGGATGACCACAAGGACACATTCACTCTGACAAAAGAAGCAGCTATGCAGTTAGAGATTAACACCTGTGAACACAATTTAAATGACAAATGGCACACAGAGAAACTAGAGATGGCACCTCACCTCTAGTGAGAAGGTTGCCAGAAATATGTATCAATGTCAATCTGGACGCCGTATTTGTGACTCTGGACTTGTTACTAATCTAGCATTTCCTTTTATTGCAGCTTCTCTTGATGGAAAAGTGTGTGAACGAGGCAAAGCCGGGGTGATGAAAATAAAATGCCCATTTTCTATTAGGGACGTGAACGTTCGTAAGCACTTAATGCAAGAGACACTTTCCTTTTTTGAAAGTGATGGTGAAAATATTGTTCTTAAAAGAAATTATTCACACTGGTTTCAAGTGCAGGGACAGTTACTTATTACATGGTACTTCACTCTGACTTTGTGACCTCCACACATACACAATGGAAGATATACTGTCAAAATGTCTTTTCTGTATCACAGACTCTATGTTCAAAAATAAAGGGTGCAAAAATACAAGCCTTGTGTAGAAGCCATGGCAGCTGTGTCAGACGCTCCTTGCTATGGGTAATTGTTTGGAATGTGTTTTCACTGCAAAGAGATGTTTTGTTTGACATAAACCTTTGTAATTACCAGTAAATTATTATACACTGATTATGTTTTTGCTTCTAATGTCTTGTTCAGATGTTTTTGGCACATTCATTTAAATTGTTTCAAAGTGTGATCTTTCAAATTATTATTTAAACTAGGTGTGTATGGCTCGTGGCTCGCCTGGTTGGTTTGTACGTTTTTGATGATCAGCAGAAACAGGATCTGGTAATCTGTCTGTTGGTTTGCCTTCAGGAAGATACTTAAAAATAAACATTAGCATAAAAAGGTGCTGGTTTTTAACTACAGCAGTTACTGCATGTTGTCATGCTGCGTGACGTCACTCTCCAAAACTCGGCCCACAATCTATGCTCTCCTGTAAAGTCTGTCAAAAGCCCCACGTCTGGTAGCCTAATATCGCTTTTATTTAGTTGATTTCACAGTAAAAAAAAAAAAAGTAACAGGATGCTTCGGGGATGACAGATTATCACCATTATCACTATTACCATTATCACTATTATCACCATGACAGATGGATGCTTCTGCACAAGCAGACAAGGGTGAAAACCAAACTACTCATTTTATTGTATGCAATAAAATAGCTTTCAATCATAATGACTGGCAGCCCTTGGTGTAATCACGGATTGGCGGCGAACAGTTTTTACAAGGTCAGAAGATTAACATTCATGAACTTTATAAATAAGTATGATTAGAAAGATATTATAACCCTAACCCCAGAACGTAGCTGGAGATAGGCACCGGCACCTCCCGACCCCATTAGGGACAAGGGTGCACAGAAAATGGATGGATGGATGGATAGAAAGATATTAAATATCGCATTATGGAGAAGGTACACACCTAACCATTAGTAACCATGGAAACAATGCCCCACCATCATGTAGCCACCATCATGTAGCCTAGCAGGTACAGGAAAAAACACGGTTAGCATCTCGTCTTTCGTACATTTTTAATACTTCTCCGGCGTAAGGGAAAACGCTGTTCATGACAGTGGAATAAATCATGTGGTGTGAATTCAGGCAAAGTCTGTAATTTGCTCAACACGTCAGGAGGGAAGAAGCAACAGTCAGTTTCTAAGCTAGCTGTTTCAAGCTTCTGTAAATACCACCATCTTTGAGCCTCAAATGGGTGTGTTACTCTCAAAGACAAATCAGCTCCAAACTCAGTGTTTTGAGGACACAAGAAATTGTACTCTGTCCTCCAAACTTTAGATTCCCGACAGGTTTGTCTTAATTTTTCTGATGGAGATTTTGGTACTGCCATCGCTAATACTTACATACAAACATATCAATTGCCTATTTAGCTTCGAACATCTTCGTGCAGGTCGGGTCAGTTTAAACTTGTGCATCTTCTCTTTCGTTCAACCGGAGCAAATTACCTCAAAGGTCTAATAATCACGTCTCGTAATGCTTTGTGGTCTCCGAGACGACAAGAGCTGATTTCTCTCAATCATAATGAGTTCCTGGAAAATAAATTTGTCCAGACGAATTATTTTCCTGGGAAATATCCACTGCCCAGAGTTGCGCCGCGAAGACCCAGAGGGAAAACAGCTCAAAAGACTTCCATTAATTAGAGTGGGACTCGCTTCAAGACAATGACGCCGCCGAAACGCGCAAGGAGGAGCCAACTCTGCAAAATGTTCTCGGAAGTTTAATTTCACTGACAAGAATTGCGGACCTCCTGTGAAGCAGCATAAAATCAGTAATAAAACAGAAGTAGGAGCAAACAACTGTGACTCATCAGTGGGCATAATCATGCACGTTGCTGCCACCTCCAACAGGCAGATGTCATTCTGAAAAATAAATAAATAAAGCGTATACAAGGGAGCACTACGTGGGAGCATCAGTGGGTGTCTTGATTGTGATCATGACCTGCTCACCTCTGCCAACCACAGCACATGTACAAAGTACAGACACGCCCACCCTCCCACAGTCACTTACAGGCACTCATCTCCAAGTCAGGACAACGTCATCCCCGCATGCCTCCTCCAACTGGAAATGTTTGTTTGTCCTGCATCATTTTTTGAGCTGACATTTTGTCCTCGTCTCGTTGAGTGGTAGCTACACTTAGCCACCGTCCAAAACACGGAGGCTTGGAGACGGATGTGCACTCTAACCTGATGATCCATGCCCTGATTCCCAGAGGCTACATGTCTGGGTGTGTGTGTGTGGTTGTGTGTGTATGGGGATAGAGAGAGAAAGAAGGAGGGGGGGTTCTGCAGGCTTTCAACAGCTGGCTTCTTCCAATAGGCTGTCAGCAACCACATCCGCCTAATATTACCACTGCAGGATGTTGATGTGCACGAGTCAGATGGGGGTAAAAAATGGGAGCCAGAAAAGTAAATTTAAAAAACTGAATGGGTCAGGTCAAATCTGCAGTTTAAGAGACTTTATTCAGTACTTAAAGTAACTGTGGCATCAAATAAAACAAACTGTACGTAATGGTGCCCTGCGACAGACTGGCGACCTGTCCAGGGTGTTACCCCGCCTCTCGCCAGGAACGCAGCTGGAGATAGGCACCAGCAACTCCCGACCCCACAAGGGACAAGGGTGAACAAAAACTGGATGGATGGATGGATGGATGTACGTAATGGGGAGAGCATCAGGCATAGCATTTTTGGTTTGTTTTTAATACCTCTTACTAATTTTAGGCTCAAGTTCTTTTTTTTTTTTACCTCAACAAACTTAGTTGAAAGTGTGCCATTGGAGGAGGAATAATAATAATAATTGTCAAAGATGGAAGCTTGCAGGTTTTGTTTTGGTATTTTTTACAATATCGTTGCATATGGAGGAGATTGTTTGGCAAATTGTGATAGGACTTGTTACGTAAATCATCCATCCATCATAGAAAACTGGAGACTTTCCTCACATTTAACTTTAAAGGTGTAATTCACCACAATGGAAACAATATTGAGAAAACTGAGGCACAGAGTATCCATAGATCGCAGTATAAAAGGGACGGTATTATGTATTTGCCAGGCACATAGTGCCACTTTATAGCACCATGTCCTATAAAAGCTGTCATGAAAAGGCTGTATATCTAAAAAAATTACTTTAAAAAATGTACTTTGCACCATAGCCGTGTCTGAAGCCTTGAAATTGGCCTCTTGAAGGAGCTCTGACCCTTTCCAACACTTCCTCTTCAGCATGTCGTCACAACAATGCTTCTCCATAATGCTGTTTACAACTTTTCTTAAGCGTCTTGGATAAGGTCAGTTAGACTCCCAGTTCCATCAGGTGTTTGATAATCGCTGCTGCTGCTAGTCTGAAGGAGAGGAGAGGGGAAGACAGGGTTCGGCAAGAGGCAGAATGGGCGGTGCACTGGACGATGAAAAGTTTAGGCAGCCCAGAATGGTTACCATGGAAGATTTAAGGGTTTCACAAAAAAATTAATGCAACACGACAGGTATGTTTTTCACAAGTCATTGACATTGTAACATGATTTAACACTCAAAAAGTCAATTTTCCGAAAAATCCATTCCTTTTCTTAGTTTCACCGGTCACTTTATCACCTCATCATCAGGACATGGTGAAGACGACCTTCTGAGGCACAAGTACAGTCTGCAGGAAGAAAAAATTATTTACATTACTTTGAATGTTGCATGATTGTTGCTGAGAAACAGGCTGGTAAGAGTATTTAAGAAGTTGCTGATATATTTAGATTTTTATACACAACAGCCCATTGACTCAGCAGACAATGGTCTATCCAGTGAGCAGAAGTTGTGAGGATAGAAAGGTTTAGGGCTGTTGTAAACAAATAATTTAGTAATCAAGTAATCCATCGATTATTCTTACGATTAATCGAGTAATCGGATTAAAAAAAGATAAAGTAAAACATTGGTAAATATAACATAACAGCAGTGTTACTATCTCATATGAACATCGGTCCAATTTTTCAGTTGAGCTTCTCTAACAATAACTTTTCTGTAGTTTAGAAAATTAACCTGTAATTATAGCAGCTCACTTTCCAAGTTACCCTGAAGAAAAGTTATAGAAAAATCTGAAATTATATTCAACTCAATAATGAAGAGGCAGGCTCACAAATATGCTTATAAAAAATGTCTATACTCCAGCTTATAGTTTATGTATTCATCTTTAGTTAATTTAATAGATGAACTCTCACCTTGCCCAAACATTTATAGCTTTTGTGTTTATGTTAGCAACGGGATTTGACACCTTCGTTTGCTCTGAACTGCCACCAGGCCGAACTTGAAAACTGGACGTTAGGCTACTAACACTTAGCTTTCGTCAACAACTCAGGTGGAAGTCAGAGCTCTGCGCAATGCAAGTAATAACCCGGCTGGAACAGGTGTATTAAATAATAAAATATAACTTAACGAAGCTTCGAGGCAGGTACTTTTTTCTCGAGGAATTTTAGTAATCGAGGTACTCGAATCACTCGAGGAATCGTTTCAGCCCTAGAAAGGGCTAAGGGGGACTAGTGTGGTTTGAGGTGATAGCATGTGGGAGCACCATATCTGAACACACATTGAATGACAGATGGATGGATCCTCGGAAATGCCTTAATATTGGCAGTGGGTATAAAGCCAGTTATTGTATTCATTTTATACTGCATATGTTACTTGTTTAAAAAAGTGCTCCATAGCATGTGAATTACATCATACATAAAAATTTTAAACATTTGATTTGGTGAAAGTATCTGCTGTTCATTAAGTAAACCTTACAGCCTGAATATCATGATGCATATCTTTTGTTTTGCATAATGTAGTATAGCAGAATACAGTTCATCTACGTTAAAAAGGAATGTGTTGCATTTCAAAAATTAGAATGGCAGCCCGCTGAATTTACTATCTTCTGTCAAAATGTTGCTTTTTTCCAGGGTATATGCTTTGTTTGAAAGACAAGTATGAATAATTTCTAGAAAGTCCAAAAAGGAAGCCCAGTTTCACTGCACATGAAGAATTCATAAAGGTAGTAGAGCACATTTACAGTTTAAAGACAAACTTATAAATATGCTCTTTAAAGAGGAGTAATCATCAAGAACAACTCCATAATGATGAAACAAAAAGAGATCTTTGCTCTACCCGCAACATTAGCATAGCGTTAAACTAGATTAATCATGCATTAGAGTTAAGTTGCAGAGAGCCGAAAAAGGGGGGAGTGGGCTCAATGAGACATCAGAATAATCTGAACATTTAAATTAAATATTCAAAATCTTGACATAAATCTTCTCCTGCATGTGAATAACAGATTATGTATTAGCCTAGGAAGTTCTAAGAGTTTGAAGCTTTTTGGCTGTAACACTGAATAAAGTTCATCCACACAAAGGCTGCTTGCAAAACCCATTCACCACCAATCATGAATTTCTGAACGTGCAACTTTAGCCTCAAGCTATTGCACACATTTATTTCTGGTGCACACACAAATTTATCTTTATTTACAACCTGCTTCTGATCTGTGAACTTGGCTACATTTGTGTGTGAATTTTAAAACCACTCTGACTTAGCTTAGCCCACAAATGTCTATTTTTTACACAGACTATGATCTGCATGTAATGTCTTCCTTGTTTTAGCCAATCATAGAAACCCTCAATAACCCCAGGTGAGGGTATGATTTAAGCCAATCCAATTAACCCATTCATACAGTGCTGTTGCAATATGAAGTACAAACAGTTCAGGCCTCAACACGGCTTCTCGCAACAAGTCAAAGATCCAGCTTAGCATATTTAGCTGCTTTTCCCCATGTTTTGATAAGTTGTTTAATTATTAAACTATTATCACAAACTAGCAAAATAAGCAGGTGAGCTAAGTTAGCGAGTGAGTGAGCTAAACTTGCGTGGTACGCTAGGGGTTCTGCATGCTAATAGCATCAGGCTGGTCACTGGTGTCTTTCCATATAACACCCTTGTCCCCAGTGGGGTCGGGAGGTGCTGGTGCCTATCTCCAGCTTACTTTCCTGGCTAGAGGAGGGGTCACTCTGGACAGGTCGCCAGTCTGTCACACAGAAGCCATGTTGAGGTATAAAATTGTCTGAACTTCACTGATTGATTTATACATAAATCATAACCTCACATGGGATGCCTTCTTATGATTGGCTGAACCAAGAAAGCTATCTGAATAGTTGCAGATCGTTCCCTCCTTGTAAAAAAGGACATTTGTGTGTTGAGCCAAATCAGGGGGATTCTCAAAACTCACACAGAAATGCAACCAAGTTCACAACCTGCTTGACTCACAAACAGGTTGTGAATCAAGATAAATTTGTTTCTGCATCACAAATACATGTGTGAATTTTGTTCTGTTCACCTGCAACTGATCCTGTGAGCTTGTGAATATTGAGACTACTTTAGCTCCATATTAACTCCGTGTCTCTCCTATATGAAGCTACCGGCTGAGCTTTTGTTGTGCCCAATTGTATAAACTATTTTTCATCCCATAAGCGTTGCAAACTGCTTCAACGCTTATCTGCTTAGCTGTGTTGGTCTCTCTCTGAGCTGCACTGAAAACATACAGCCAGAGCTAAATCCATGCAAATATGTGAGAAAGAAGGGCCCGGCCAAAGTACAAACCTAAATCCAATTGAGATTTTAAGAAATGAGGGTTAGTAAGTTTCTCCCTACAGTCTCACTAAGCTTGAGACATTTTTCAAAGAAAAATGAGCAAAATCCTCTTTCTATGTGCAAGACATGGCCTAAAAGACACGCAGCTGAATTTTCTTCAAAAGTTGGTGCTACAAAGGGGCTGAATACAGAAGCACTCCTCAATTTTCAGGGATTCTTTTATATATATAACAAAAGTTGAACATCCAGTATCCTTTCCCTTCACCACTATGTTCTGCTGTGGACTAGGAAACATGGGGGTTGTGATGAAACATAATGATAAAAGGTTCTAGTGGCACAAATTCTCATGCAAGTAAGACACTGTTCACCCATAAGTTAGTTAGTTGTCTTCAATCTTCTCCGGCGTCTATTCCAGAGTGGAGTATAGCAAAAATAAAATGTGCTGATGCTAATGTTTCTATACGATAGATCTTGGAACCTTATTGTCACTGCACAATTATAGCAACCCTTACATTAGACTTTGTCCCCTCTCACCCCCCTGGCGCGTTCATAAAAACAACATCCTAGTATCTCCCTGTGAAATTCCCACATCCATCAAACCGACCTTCCTCCATGAGCACGACTGCAAACGTGTCCGCGCAGAGGGAGCTCAGCCCCTCTGTTTACATGTGCAGTGAGTACTCTTGCACGTTCTCACACACCAACCCTCCCACACCCCCCGCCCTGTACTTTCTCATTACACAAACGTGCAGGGAGACACAGCGCGCATTTCCGTTTCTGTGTACGTCGGGTTCGTCAGAACGAGGTGCCAGTAATCTCTCGGTGGGACCGTTTAGTTTCCTGAGGTTTTCTCGCTCGACCATCAAAAGGGAATCCATTTGCATATGACTCCTCTGCGGGGGAGATGCAATATCTGTTCTTTGAATTAAATAAATAGAGAATGGTTGTTGGACTTTTTGACAGAGGAAGCATAGAGGAAGGTGCTGGAGACAGCCCAGTTGAGCAGGTTTGTGTTTGACTGGGTCATGATGAAGAACACAAAGTGGCAAATGAACCTCAACTTCTTTGAGTTGCACTATTAAACTCCTTAAAATGCCATCTATCTATCTATCTATAAAAGAACTTTTTGAAAAGTCGTGTAGTCCTGAGAAGTCTGAGATAAGAGACCTTCATCTAATCATAAACAGGATTAATCCGGAAAGCGTAGCAACATTTGCACACGTTCTTTAAAGGCTCATTATCGCCTTGTTAGACTATCGAAAAGGTCAGATTAAACAGACTGGCAAGTCTGCAGTTCTCCTTTTGAACCAGCAGCTCCCTGCAGGACAGTGAAGTATACATCAGGGTTTATCAGCGTCTACCAGGAGTGTGGCAGAAAAATGCAGCTCAAGTCAGCATGCACTCAAAATCAGCATAAAAAAATAAATTAATAAAATAAGGGGTAAATCTGTAAACCTATTGTGTTTCCAGTGTTTACATGCACCAACCCTAAGATTTATTTCAATGCATTTATCTAAAAATAATTCCAAGAAACCCTTTTTTAGCCAAAATGGAAAGAAGGAATTAAAACAGCTTTGTTTTGTGCGTGATGCCTTGTTTCAGAGCACAGTCCGTAAATTTTCAGCAGGGTAGACGTCTGGGCTGGTGCAGAAACTGGATGTTGGTCTCCTTTTTACATTCCAACAACAGTTTGGAATGTAAAAACTCTGGAAAGTGGAAAACAACAAAGTTTTCCACTTTGTTGTTGGAAAACCCGTTACTGTCCAAGTTTCCTTCCACCACCATGTTTGGCAGCAGGTGCAGTGCTCTATGGTTAGAAAGTCCCTGCTGAACTTTCATTGTTTCTAGATAATGAACATAAAACTTTCCTCAAAACTGCATTTGAGGGGATAAATAGACTCCCCTTCCAATTAATGTAAAGATTGCACAAAAGCAAGAAACACACACCAGAATGTGTTCTGGCATTGGCTGGCTCAGCATTTGATCCTCATTTTAGCAGAACTGATAGAGTTCATGGAAACCTGTGGTTGGGTTTCTGAAACGAACCCATTTTCTAAAGAACAGTCCACACATTTTCAGGGTTAGGGTTGGGGCATTTTCAGAAACTTAATGTGCGCTTCACTGATGGATTGTTTTGTATTTAGATGAGCCAAAGGCTGACATAGTTGACTTTGACAACATGAAGTATGTTTGGACCAAAGTTAGGGCTCCAGTCCTAACAGCACTGCACCAACTGCTAAGCACGGTGGTGGCTGCACTAGTGGAATAACAAAACATTGAGCCCAAGTTCACATCAAATCCTGTTCTAGAATGGATATGACTGAAATGTGGCTTCTGGACATTACCCCCACCTCTTCGCTTTTAGACCATGTTTAAAAACAAGGCAGGAAACTAACCAGTTTAAATGAGCTCTAACATTTCTGTCTAAAGCGGCAGTGAGATAAGTGCTGCCAGAATCACGTCAGAAGAAACATAAGGCTGGGGAATGAGAAACAATTAATCAAACATTAATGGTGACAAAACCTAGAATATTCCATTTTGTGCACTTAGCTGAAATCACTGCAGTTTTTTGTTGTATAATCAGTCTAAGCTGGAAAAATAAAATCTGTTCAAATAAATCATTGAAAGCCCAAAATAATATGAAATTCATTCTGATATGTGTACGTAACCCTTGTTGTTCACTTTCACAAACCAAATTCTAGCTTTTCATTTTCTGTACTCTGTCCTTTTACCCCTTCCCCATAACCTCCAGAGTTTTTTTTTTTTTTTTTGAACGTGCGCTGGCAAGATCCAAAATGATATGAAATCATCACTCCAATCTTTCCTCTAGGTTCTTTTTTTTTTAAACCATCTCTGACAAAATGGGCTTTATTTATTCTTTAGAAGCTGCACTTTAGCACAAGTCCACCAGCATCATTTTTGTTGCAATCAATATCACCATATCATACAAAATAGTACAATACTGTTTCCATGAAAACAAATATAGACAAATACTCAGACAAATCATTTAGTTATGACATACAAATCCAACACATATCAATAACTTCACTATGTTTGTCTCTTTTTTTTTAAAAAAAAAAAAAGCAGATACAATAAAAATATGATCTTACTGTGGTTTTCTCTGTGATCTCCATCGTCGTGTTACAGCTGTGACAGGTGGATGAATTCTAAGGGAAGGAAGAGTCTGCAGATAAACACCTTCCTGAGCGATCACAAATTGCAGGTTCATGCACAATGGGCATACTGTTTTACAATGGATGCACAATATATATATATATATATATTTATATATATATAAAATATACAAGGATGCAAAACTGGAGTCATACGTATCTCCTGGTGTCCCTCTTGCACAGTATCTTTTTGAACGACCTCCTGAAGTCGTTGTTGAAAACGGTATATATCAAAGGGTTCAGGGCACTATTGCAGTAGCCGAACCAGAAGAAGAACTTGAACAAGGTTGTAGGCACGTTGCAGGATATGCAAAGAGTTTTCAGCATGTAAGTAAAGAAAAAAGGAAACCAACAAATGACAAAGACACCAATGACAACTGCCAAGACGAAGGTGAAACGTTTCTCACGATTTTGACGACCTTTCCAGCGGCTGCCTTTGGTGTTCGACTCCTGCTTTTGGATGTTGGAATCCCCTGGTTTGATTTGACTTAGTCTGGGTTTCCCCTTGTTTGTTTTCTTTCTAATGGAGCATGGATTGTTCACTTTATGGTCAGAGGACGATGAGTCCTCGAGGTCCACTCCATTGATCTCACCTTTTGCCTCTTCTGCCTTCCTATGTCCTTCAACTCCCTGAAGCTCTATGGCCTGTTCACCGTTCAGTTTCTCGTGACAGAGGCGGTCCTTGTCGTCGCCTGCGCCATTCTCCTTCCCATTCGCAGCAGGAGTATTGGGTGACTTCAACATGGCATTTGGCTTCCGGTCTCCGGGTGGCGCCCGTGTCCTTTTTTTGGCGATTTGGTAGATCCGTACGTAGACCAGTACCATGATGACGCATGGTAGGAAGAAGGATCCGATGCAGGAGGAGATGACGTACCATTTTTGGTCATTGATCTTGCACTCGGGGTATGCCTCGTTGTTGTTTTTCTCCATTGTGATAAGTGGCGGGAATGAGATGACTGCAGCAATAACCCAAACAATAAAGATGATGCACTTGATGCGGCGAGGCGTCCTCTTCAGGTTGTACTCAATGGCCTGTGTGATGGACCAGTAGCGGTCTAAGCTGATAGCGCACAGATGGGTGATGGACGCGGTGCAAAAAAGAACATCGAGCGCGAGGTAAATCTCACACCAGACATCGCCGAAATACCAATATCCCATGAGTTCGTTGGCCAGGGAGAAAGGCATCACGAGGGTGGCCACCAGAATGTCCGCCGAGGCCAGGGAAACCAGGAACAGGTTCTGCGGGGCCCGCAAGGCCCGGCTTGTAAACACAGCAATGACCACCAGGACGTTACCGAACACTATGAGCAGGATCATGAAGCCCACGAGCAGCGGCAGGGCTATCCGCAGGCTGTAAGGGGCCAAGCTAGGTAAGCTCTGGTTGGTGCTATTGTTGTCCGCCATGGTAGCAGATTGGCCTACTTCCTTTCAGAGTTCACCTGAGGTTACAAATATCATCGCCAGGAAGGAAAGAACTAGTGGTTCCCAGGAGAGCTGAGAGGAGAAGAGACTGAATCGCTCCTCTGAGACTTTCCCGGATTTTTCCTCCTCATTGTGAGGGATACTTTAAAAGATGACACTTTATCTGAAAATAAAACAAGAAGGAAAAAATTATATTATTTATCATATTTTTAGAATTGTGTCATCTCTTCATCAGTGCTCCTAATACAATTAACTCAGATTTACAGCCTGGCACCACTGTGTGGATAAAATCGAGGTAAATAGAATAATAAATACTCCTACCTAAAACAAGGAGCGATGACAGCGGCTCTCCAGTGCCAGGGCACTAGAATAGTGCGACCGGGGAACTTCTTTAGGCAAACCCAGAGGAGGCAAAGAAGATCCATGTACCGGATGAAGCGTTTCCCCTGCGCCTCTTGTCTCTCCACTCTCTCTGGTCTCTGCGCTGCATCTAGTTGCGCTCGGCAGCGGACTTAATAGAGCGCTAATCACGTTATCCCGGGCGCTGCCGTGTTGCCGTCTGCGTGTGGAGTTTCTCTCCTCACTGCTCTCCAGAGCGCCACTCCCTCTCCTTATAGCCCGCACGCTGCAAAAAGTGTCCCGCTCGCCGGGTCACCCACCGCGCGTGCGTCCGTAGGAGTGTCAATGCTGGCACGCGGCCCCCGCCGTGTTTGTCTGACAACAGCAGCATCAGCTGGAGAGGCGTTTTAAATGACTGGAGAGCTGCAGGGGGAGTGTGTGTGTGTGGGGGGGGGGGCAAGGAACATATTTCCTCGAGTTGGTGTTAAAAAAACAACAACATTTAAATACATGACATGAGGAGACTGACTGGAGACCTAAAGGCAGAAGGAAGCAAATGACCACATTCACATGTGCGTGACTCTAATAAAATAAAATAAAATAGTGAAAATGAATCTTTTGGGAAGAATAGTAACTTTATTTAACAAGATTTCTTGAACTATGTCACTTGTAGTAAATGAATAAATTGGATATAAGAAGCTTTTTGTGTGCTCAAGTATTAAGAACAAAAAATATCTTTAAGCAACTTTCTGTCCTGCATCTACCAAGATGCCTCAAAAAGACACCCTACAAAAGAACTAAACCTTAAAGAAATAAATAATAAAAATCAGGGACCAATTTACAAGGATCTGGACCCCTGGGCTGGAGCCAGTTTTGGTGCTTTAGCCACAACAGAATTTATTATTTTTTTTTTTTTACAATTGCAAATTACAGTAGTTTAAGACATAGACTTAAACTGTGTCTATTGATATGGGTATCAATTCATACCCATATCGGTGGGTATGAATTGATGTGTGTCAGATTTTAACACAATAGCTAGCCGATAGCTCCAGGTTGTTCCCCAAAGAAATCTACCACACCTCCATAATTCTCAAATACTTGAATATTGTTTGTATTCATAAAAATGACAAAATATTAATACAACTCACCTGATATTGAGGTGAGTTGTATTAACTCACCTCAATACATTTATATGTACATAAATGGTACTTATGTAAAGTACTTTTTTTTTTTTTTTTTTTGCAAAACATGCATTAGTAAAAATAAATAAATAAAAAGAAAAATCTATGGAGCCCCCCAAAAATTAGGGCACTGGGCTACCACCCCTGTAAGTACTTTCTAAAGTATGTGCCAGATCAAAATGTATGACAATTATGATGTTGACCTGAGTATACATTACCAATAATTATTCAGCAAGAACATAGGATCCATTGGCCAAGAAGCCCAGGAATAGTCTGCAATAGAACAATAATGGAATTAAAATTAATAAAACAAAATAAATATCTTAGCCATATCAGCATAGCAAAAATCGTCAGTAATGGACTGAAACATGTTATTTAAAACAGGCATTTTTTTGTAGCGCAGCTGCAACTACACTCTGTTACTAAGCAGCAGCCAGATCCACACCACATGAACATCGACACAAGCCTTTTATATCTTAGCCCAAAACTTCAGCCATCAATTGTGACCTTCAACAACAACAACAACAACAAAAAAAACCTATGAAGGTCCCTGAGAGACCTCGGACTGATTTGGGGAGTCTGGAAGACTTTTATTGTGTTCAAGCTCTGCTGTTGTGTTTGGAATGTTATAAAGCAATAATAGAAAGACTTTATTGTTGTTATGCATAGCCCCTGTTAAGAAGCAGCCATCCAACACATCACAAAAAGTACAACATAAAGTTATGGCTGCTCTCCAGACCTGGGGTTGATGTAGTGTACATACCACCACGTGCTACAAAAAAAAGCCACAAGTCACGTTTCTACAAGGACATAATATTCTCTGTGTTTGAAGTAATTAAAAACACCATTGTGGAGATTCCATGAACTCTGGGAAACCTGATGTTTGAAGTCAAATATTTGTTTTATGAGACAGCTGTCTTAATTTGCTCTTTGCTGTCCAACAGGATCACATGTACCTGAAAAACAAATTCGCCAGTGTTTGCTTTGTGTACAAAATGAAGACGTAACAAGTGATGGAGTCACAGCTGTCATATAATCGGAGTATAAATTAGGTCTGCGCATGATGATTACCACCCACTGTCTCTTACAGACCAGCGTGTTTTCTAATAAATCCCCTAGGGGTAAAGACAAGCTGATCTACTTCTGCTTGCCGTTTCATGTCAGGGTGTCCTCAAAACTGGAAGCCATTCTTAGCAGGAAAGTTTTACTGTGTGCCATTTCTCCTCCAGAGAGGAAATAACTCCTGATGGGAGGAAATGGCGAAGAATATGTGTGAGGACAGGGTGTAAGAACTGCATGTAAGCGCTGCATGTAAGCGCTGCAGCCAGCCTGCGTTTCCACAGGCTGGCAGCGTGTGGAAATGCTGCCAGCCTCTCAAAATGTTTACAAATATGATGGGGGGGGCACAAAGGTCTTCACAGTGTTTTATATGTAAAAGATGTAATCAAATTACCCCCCAAAAAAATCATAAAAATCAAATTAGAAAGCAACATGCATGTTTTTTGTTCCAGTGTGAGGTTTATTTTTCAAGGTTTTAGAGTTTTTTCTGTTTGGGTTTTATCATGCGTGTGCTTTTTTGTTTTTTTAACCAAACTATTAAATACAATCTATTCTAGAGTGGACTGTGGAGAGCCTCACATGAACACTTTATGCATCAGTTGTTGCACTAGATACCAACAATAATATTTGCTAAGTTTGTGCACATAAACAAGGACTTTTGCTTTGGCTCGCTTTGCTCTTTACGAAGACATAAAAATATATAATTATAGAAAAAAAAGGAAAGGCTTTTTCGCTCTTGAAAATATATATTTATACTGTGGTTTTACAAAAGAGGAAGACAATGTTGAAATAATGTAAATATGAATGTATTGGTCTGGGCATTGACTGTTAAATGTTCAGAACAGAAAAACTTGAAACCAGTGGCAGTTCTAGACCAACACTTACTAGGGAGGTCAGTGGGGTTTTTTTCTTTTCAAAATGCCACATAACAAAAATAAATAAATAAATAGGGCAAACTTTTATTGTTTAATAATGTTGTGGATCACTTAATGGTAAGTGATCCACAGTGTTGGTGAGAGAAGCATGTATGTGGTTGCATGTGACTGTACATCCACATGGAGTGTCAAATACTCCATGTGGTTGTCCTCCTTGGCTAGTTCACTGTCCATCGGACGTTCTACATCGGACAGTGGACTAACCAACTGTCTGAGATCACACCAATAACAGCGGTGTCATCTGCGACCTACAGGAGTTGCACAGACGGGTCCGCTGAGGTGCAGTCATTTGTGTACAGAGAAAAAAGGAGTAAGGAGAGAACACACCCCTGGGGGACGCCAGTGCTGATGGTTCTTATGTGAGAGAAGCTGCTCTCAAGCCTCCTCCACTGAAGCCAGTCAGTCAGGAACCTGGTGATCTACTGCACTGTGATGGGTGAGCTTCTAGAGGAGGATGTCTTGGTTAAAGGTGTTGAAGGCCAAGCTGAAGTTCACAAACAGGATCCCGATGTATGTCTCGGGTGTTCGAGGAGGTGCAGGATGAAGTGTATGGGTCCCAAGTTGATTTTTCCTCTGCTGTTTGCCCTGTAGGTAAACCATACGTAGACTTCAGCACCAGTCATTTGAGCGAGGGGTTGAAGCATCTGAAGGACATTGTGAACTCTTGTGTTCTACTATATTCAAGCTCATTAACACATTCGAGTTTGAGATAATTTGAACTTTTTGAACTTTTTGACATGGTGGATTATACTGGAAGCAACCATCGGACATTTTGGCTGAAAGGATTGATTATCAAATGTACTCAGGTTGATACTCTGTTGATACTAAGGGATCAACACCATTAACCCAAAATTCTGACCCTACAATCTGGATGTCATGGGTGAAATCAAGACTCATAGAACCAGGCTATCTTTTTTCCAATCTGTTACTGGAATTCAGACTCAATGGGAGCAAGCCCGAACTTTAGCACGGGTTTACTGGGGCAGCAGCCCGGGGCCCCAGAAGATGCTTTGTATTTTTGTGAATGAATAAGGTCAGAATGTCTTAATTTTATCACTGGCTAAGAGGATTTTGGCGGTGTTGTTGAAAAAATGTCTGATTTGTTCTGGCAAACGTCCATCATGAATGCTTGATTATTATTGGTCCAAGTTGGACGCTTCTATACGCTTCTATATCGGATAGAGTATCGGTGGAGGATGATAATGGTGATTGTAAAGAGGCTTAAAAAACTTCTCTTTTATGAAACGTAAAAATATCAGTGGAAACGTGCAAAAAAAATCTAAAACAAAATTAACAAAAAAACTGGTTACCAATAGAAGGGTGTAATTGCTGCGATGATAATAAAGAAATTCTGTTTGAATGTAGAAGAAAGTAATATTCTACCTGTCCTTCTTATTCAAATGTAAATAATTTTTTTAATTGACACTTCTTTTATCATCGTTTTATTATAATTTGAAACATGCTGATCTCATATCAATTTAATTCAAAAACTTTGATTAAAAAAAAAATTATAAAATTTTTCACTGAAATCTGCAAAGTTTATGAATACTTTGGAATCTAACTCTGGGTCTCACAACTGCAGCATTGCTTACCAAAAGTAGTAGACTGTTGTGAAGTCCAGTTGCTAGATCATCTAATATTTAATGTAATCTCTAATAATTAGTATCTAAAGCATGCTAAATGTAGTCAACATTGATGAATTCGGTTAACTGTTAAGATACCTGCTTCAAGTTCACGGTCACAGCAACTTTTTTTTGACCCGATGTGACGTCACACACACACACACACACACACACACACACCTGTTCCCACGGAAACGCAGAGGTGTTAGGCGCCGACCCCTGCTCACCCCGCTCAGAGCAAGCAGCGATAATTGACATGAAGGCGCTGCGGCTGAAAACAGCTTTAATGGGTTATTAGCGATTTAACCGCCTCTCTGATGAACCGCTGCTGCTGCCATAAACCAGAAAGTATTTCACAAATGTGATAGGGAGGCTTTTAGCTGGAGCGCTGAACGCTCAGGCCGCCCACAACATTAGACACGGAGGAGAGAGAGAGAAAGAGAGAGAGCGATGAATTCAGGCGGATGTGTCCCAGGATGCTTCTGTGTTCAGAAGCCGCTGTGTGACGGGATGTTTGTGGACTAACACTGGTGTTTCGAGGCGCTGGTTGATGCATGCAAGGGAGCGGGAAGGAAACGTGCTGGTATTTCTGTCTGAAGAACTGCGCCCTGTCAAATTTTAATTGGCCAGCAGGGGGCGGTGTTCACCTGGAATGGTTCTGATACTCGTCTGTCTTTGGCATTTCAATCATCGCAAAGTTTGAAATATTTACTTATTGTAATTTTGATTATCATTGCAAATAATTAAAAACTGAAATTTATCATCTCAGAACATTACAATGTCAAATAACAGATAAATTTCACATCTTTGGATGTATTGTTAATTTCTTGGTATGTTTCTTTGGGGCTCTTTTTGCATGAATCGCTGCGTCATTACGGCACGGCATGGAAGCGTGGTTCTGCTGAGGTGTAATGGAAACCCAGGCTGCTTTAGCCTTTAGGTCATCTGCATTGCTGGGTCCTCTTGACAACACTCCCTCTAGAATCTGGGACCTTGATTTCCAATAGAAACTCAAACTTTACTTCCATCATAAAAAAGAAACCTTTGAATCATTGAGCAACAGTCCAGTTCTTTTTTTTTTCTTGGCTCAATAAGTTAACTTGTAGTTCATCTGTCGGATTGTCTGCATGGTGCACCGACTCCAACCTCAGTGTGATCTTTCGGAGCTTTTTGAATCGATTTTGCTTGACAATCGTCTCATTGCCGTGGTTCTACCTTCTGCTGGTGTGCCTTTTCCCTTTGACTCAACTTTCTCCAAATATGTTTGGATACAGCACTTTGAACATCCAGCTTCTTTAGCAAAGCCCTTTTGTGGAAGTAAATGACTGTTGTCTCAACATCTGTCCAATCCTCAGTCTGTTTATTTTTTTCACTTTCTGAAATAAGTGACAGAAATATTGGATTTTTTTTCTTTCACTATATTCAGATTTTTTGAGATGTAACTTTAATCACTGCAACTGAAATGTTACATTTTAGGGGGAATTTGTATTTTCTCTCTCTGGGAGTTTTCAGGTTTTTCTTGTTTTCCAACATGTAAATTTCAACTTCTGAGTAAAAAATACCAAGTCAAAAACCCATTCATTAACTACTGTTCTTAGTGACAAGCTAAATACTATTAGCTACATTAGCTAATACCAGAATGGGCTCTTTGCACCTAAGGCGCTCACCAGCTATGAACCTCACTGCACGTCACTGATATATGTATATATATATATATAAACTTCCATCTTCACCATCGGAAGACAATATAGCAGATCTTTTTCGCAGTTATATATATATATAATGTGTTTACAGTCATAATTTTAGACTGTGGCAGGAAGCCGGAGCGCCTGGAGAGAAACCTGCAAACAGGAGACCTGTCTAATTTCTTTTTACCCTTTGATCCCAGAAAATTTTGTCTCTTGTCATGAATGTTTAAGTAACTGAACTCA